>JAOTOL010000875.1:0-135000 GCA_034440575.1 Imbricaverruca yamaguchii | reverse complement strand
GGTCACTACTCAGCGATACTCGCTGACCTGCGATTGCACGAAACATACAATTCACGGAACGTTACCTACGTTCGCCTTGCGTGCTTTTAGCGTGGCATTCTACAGCGAGCATAGATTGCGTCGGGTGGTTGTTAACGCCTGGAGCTGCTTCTGTGCCGACCGGAGGGACTGGCCAGCTGCTTCGTGAGTGCTGTGCACTGGTTGGGCAACGGGAACCTGGACGCATTGCTGCTCGTCGCTGGGGGACATGTGGGCTCCAAGCCCCAATACTCAAGGCATGAGCACAGAGAGAGAGGAGAGAGGGGGCTCGGCCGTGAAGGGCCACTGGACCGATGAAAGGGCACCGTGCTCAAGGAGAGGATTTTGGAGTTTAGGAGAACATCGACTGCGTCTGTCATGCAGACTCAAGCACATTGTCCCGGGCCGATGACGATGGCCTCGGGTCAACGGAAAGTGCCCACGGGGAGACGATGAGGACCCTGTGCTGGGCCGACGTGAGCTTCTAGGCCGACCAAGAGGTCTCGGATCGTTGGAAGTGCTCCCGGGCTGACGAATGGGGCCCCGAACCAATCTAAAGGGCCCCTGGGCTGATGGCGGTGCTCAAGCCGAAGGAAGTCTCACGATTTGATGGGGAGGTCGAACACTTGAAAATGGACATCCCGCCTCACGGAAAAGGCCCTGGATCGTTAATGATGACCCATGAGGCTACGGAGGGGCCCCAGTTGCCGAAGATGGCCTCGTGTCATCAGAAAGGGCCCCTGGGCCAACCCATAAGGTTCAAGCCGTGCAGGAGCCTCTGCATTGATGGATGGGGCCCAAGATGTTGAAAGTGAGGCTGCTGTTGGACAGAATAGGTCTTGGATCTCTAAGGAGGGCCCCTGAGCTGATCCTAGCCGCGAGAGGACCCCGACCCATCGGAAAGGGTTCGAAGCCGGTAAGAAGGGGCAGGCATTGGGGTGAAGCAGAACATGGGATCCTGGAGTGATGAAGGAGGTCCAGGCTGCTAAAAAAGGAGCTTCTGGCAGTATGGAATGTCCTAAAACCTGAAAGAGAGCCCCCCGAGCCGAAAGCTGCCGGGACGTGCTGGGCCGCTGGGTCGGCTTTTGGTCACGCTGATGGGATGGACCCAGAGCTGACAGCGTTCCTTAGGCCGATAAAGGTACTCCACAGCCATGCACACTGTCCGAACCAAAGCGGAGGGTTCAATGTGCTACGTCAAGGGACTCCAAGCCCATGGAGGAGAACTGACCTGTTAAAAAGCGTAGCTAAGTGGTCAAGGGGCATCTGCACCCATCCCAAGGCGAGTCGGAGAGGCCCTCCGGGCGACCGCTTTGTTGGAGATGCTCTTGATCGCGCTCTGAGATTGACCCTGAAGGCTGAGGGTCAATCTCAGAGTTTGCAATTCACCTGTTGTGAGAGCTAGACAAGGCTATTGAGGAATGTGATGGCCCCTTGAAGGCAAAAGGGTTCTGAGGGTTAAGAGGGCCTCTGAGCGCGAGAGGAGATTGGACTGGGATTCCTCAGATTGAACAGGGCCCCTATTGGATTAAGAAGATCAACAAATTCAGCAAGGGGACCCTGTCAGATTAACAAGGCTGGGAGAGACCCATAAGAATGAACAGAGTCACTTACGGGCTGATAGGAATTCCGAGAGCTGGCGATGTTTGTTGTGTATGCGGCCTGTGTATGTGTGTGTGTGAAGCCTGGCTGAGAGCTCGATGCCCCTGAAACCTAAACATGATTGTCGAGAAGTGGGAATGGCAGATGCAAGATGGAGATAATATCTAGAGGATAAATAGGGCCCTTGAGTGCCAGAAGAGACCAGATTGGGATACCCTTGAGCTTTGGGAGGGGAAACTGAGGGATCGACGCTCCCTGAGAGATAAGCGTGTGCTTGAGAACTGGTTATGTGTGCAAAGGATACCGGGGGCTCGCTTCAGAACAAAAACATCCCTGAGATACATAAGCATTGCCGAGGACGATGATTGCGAACGTCCTTTAAAAGTCAGGGAGGGCCATGAGGGTGAACAGAGCCAGAGTGTGAGATGTGTGCCGAAAGGAGGGGAAGCGATTAATGCGGAGGACCAAAATAGGCGAAAATCACCTGAACGTTTGCCTTATGATGAACATCCGTCCTAAAAAGTGCCGTCAACTGTTGCGACACTTTTCTTTTTTCTTGAGGGCAAAAACAAACTCGATCTCAGTAGGCACGGCCGTCCAACAGCTACCGCCACCTAAGCAGTGGCGGCCGTCCATTTGGTCGCAGCTCAGCGACAATAGCTGTTCTAGCGGTGACGGAAGTTCCAACGGTGACGACAAATCAAGTAGAAGCATCCGTCCCTATGGCATGGCCACAGCTGCATCAGTGGCCATGGTCGAACCAGCGGGAAAAGACGGCCCAGCAATTGCTGTCATGACGGCCGTTCCAGCGGTACTAGTCGCGTCGTCTTGCACCGGGGTGGCGTCGATTTAGAAAAATAATGCGGGATGCTGTGTGTTCGGCGTAGCTGATTAGGACTGTTGCTAGACGTACTCCTATCCCCAAATTTTGGACATATATTTCCGTACTGGTATTCACGGATGCATGAAGGTGTGAAAACGCGCAACAGTGTGGGCCCACCCATATTATGAACACCCTACTATGAAACTAATTTTCAATGCACGAATTATGAAGCACTTATGCTCGGGGAGATAAGGAATTGCGCCTTTACCCAAGCTAATAATACTTATGTCCTCATTAGTTATGTCTTAATTTCCACTCATGGAACAAATACTGACCATGCTAGTGATTCCGACGGGAGCATGGAGTCCGTTTTGTGTATGCACGTGCTTAATGCATCGATGATGTGTTGTTGCACTGATTTTCTGGATGTTCAGTGAACTGGGGTGGAGCTTGAACCTTGCACCTCGGGGGGGTCTCGCGCCATTCAGGTGTGACTTTGCATTTTATGAAATCGTTGGGAAAAATCAACATTAAGCATGTTAAGATCATCAGTTTGGTAGCCTACTGCCAAACTGACCACCTGGGAATTGGCTGACCAACTGGACACAGGCCAGTTTAAGATAAATCGTTGCTGACACATGTCATTGCTGATCCCTCCAAATTTAATGCTCACTTATTTTCCTCGTTATTTCTGGACCCAATTCTCAGACCTCAGTAATGATGAAAAGTGCAGCTCGGTGTTGCTTCAATGCTACACTACTCCTAACAATAGTAGTCTGTAAGTTCAGGACACGTGTAAAGCTTGGCACGTGACAAGTGTATGAAACATATGGTTCCAAATACGATTGTTGGTTTCTCAAAATGATTTGGGAAAAACACCATACTTGAAGGCATTGGGAGGGCACAATTGGATTGAGAGTCATACTCTATAGGGTCCCATGCTACAAGATTAAATTATTATGGGGAAAAGCACATTGAGAGGACACGTGCATCCTTAAAAGTAGGCAGAACAACACCCTGGTTGCAAAGTAATTTAAAACGGTGTTATACCAATTTTATAACTATACACCAAGACTTTCCCATGCAGATTGTTGAAAGAAAAGATGCTAGGACAAATCACCTACAGTCGATTAGATGATGGTGTTGCCCACACACCGTTGCAACACTTGTCTATTTTATTTTGTACAGCTGAAGGTATTTAAAGTTCCATGCTTACATTTATTACGTATTTTACTTATTTCCTTACGCTTATTACTTAGAGAACCTTGAACAATTTAGGCTGCATGTTTTGGCGGGATATCTTGGGTTAAGTTGATCTGGGCTAGGTTATGCTAGGCTAAGTTCGTTTTGCATATGGTACAGTCAATCAACATGATAATACATCGTAGATGTAACAGCTGCAAGATATGCCACATAATTTGCTTGGTATGTTAGGTTAGTTAGTTATTTTAATTTAGGGGTGCTGTGACCAGTGCTATGATATTAGTACCCAGCACTTGGCATGTCCAGAAAAGGATGTCTACTCATGTTTGTTCTTTACATGCACGCATTCATACCAAATGTTACAAAGTAGCTCTGCCATGCCAATCTGGTCCTCCGCTGCTATGCCAATGCAATAGATCGATAGTTACGCATTAATATGATTGGAGGAGACTAACATAATAATGATGGGAGGAAATAAACATCTCAGAATCGAACTCATCAAGAGCCAGTGTATTTTTTTTTTTAGCGCAGGGAGTGGAGGGGACATAGCTACCTGTTCTGAATGGGAATGCATGGAGTTAGAGCATGAATCAAGAATATATATAATTTCTAGACAACCTGTTAAATGTATTCGAAATGTTTTCGCCTTTTTCTAATAGCGCAGCAGGATTTTAAAGACATAAAGACGTAAAAGATTAGTGCAACTATGAGCCACAAGGGCCCTTCTTGGTTGCACTCTGTACACTGAACCAGTTGCCCACCAAATCTGTCAATCAGCCCTCCCTGTAATACTGAAAAGCAAGCTCTCTATTCTTATAATGATTGTCTATGCTGCTTTGAAAGATGTTCAATGTGTTGCTACTGACAATGTTTTCTGGCAGC
Organism: Imbricaverruca yamaguchii; assembly: GCA_034440575.1. Classification (NCBI taxonomy): domain Eukaryota; kingdom Metazoa; phylum Arthropoda; class Thecostraca; family Neoverrucidae; genus Imbricaverruca; species Imbricaverruca yamaguchii. The sequence goes on along the minus strand of JAOTOL010000875.1, from coordinate 130,472 downwards.
TGGTTCCAGTGTTCTACTACCCTGTTGGTGAAGAAAGTTTGCCTTAATCTTGTTCTGCTGTGGTTAACTTTAATTTTGAATTTATGACCTCTAATTGCATCATTTCTGTTCAATTCAAACATTTCCCTGAGGTATCCCCTCTCCAGACCATGGACAAATTTAAAGACCTCGATGAGATCTCCTCTCAGCCTTCTATATCTAAGTGAAAACATATTCAATTTCTTCAATCTTTCCTCATATGCCAGGTTGCTTATGCCATTAACCATTTTTGTAGCCCTCTTTTGTACTCTCTCCAAAAGCCAACAATCTTTTTCATAGCTAGGAGACCAAGCTTGGATGCAGTATTCCAAATGTGGCCTGACGTATGCACAGTAAAGCTTCCTGATCACTTCCTCACTTCTGTATGATACATTCCTATTTATTGCCCCGAGCATTCTCAGTACCTTCTTCCTGGCTTCCTTGGTCTGTTCTGATACCCCCAGTTTTGTGTTTAGAATAACACCTAAATCCTTCTCCTGTTGAGTCACTGATAGCACTTGGCCACCCATCAAGTATGGAGCCTTCATATGCTGCTTACCTACATGCATGATTTTGCACTTATCAAAATTAAATTTCATTTGCCATTCTTCGGACCACTTCACAAGTTTGTCTAAGTCTTTTTGCAGCGAGATATGCTCATCTTGACCTGTTATTGCCCTAAAGACCTTCATACCATCCGCAAATGTCAAAACTTTACTGCTTAGGCCACTTTCGATGTTATTTACAAATATAATGAACAGTAGTGGCCCCAGTACTGACCCCTGGGGGACTCCACTAAGAACATTTTGTCATGATTACTTTGTACCATTTAGCATCACTCTTTCCTGTCTATCTGAAAGCCACAACTCTATCCATTTTAAGATGCTACCTGCAGTACCATGGGACTGAAGCTGTATCATTAACCGTTTATGGGGTACCTTGTCAAAGGCCTTACTAAAGTCAAGATGTGCTACATCAACCTGATTTCATCAGGTCATGCTGTCTTGTTTGGCTTTATTTTCCTGACATGATTGTAAACAACATCACTATCAATGAAATCAACATCATTTCTCAGATCCCATGTCACTGAACTATGGTGTACGGTCGGCAGATTGGTCATATCTTCCAATGTAAACATTGATTTAAACTGCTTGCTCAGCTCCTCAACCATCTCACTATCCTCACCCAATGTAGTCCCGTTTACTTCCAGTGGACCAATTGTGCTAGAAACTTTGATTATCATGTGTACAATTTATGACGATTTCGGATACACTTTGAGATATCAATCGGTTATTTGTGCTTTGGGTTGCATCGACTACTGATCATACAGCGTCCCACTTTATGCTATCGTCAGTCCATATATTCCATTTGATTATATTAGGGTAGGTTGGACAAAGTTAATGGATGGGGCACTGGTATATCTATGAGTTCCAGCAACATCATATGGTTATTACTTTGCACTGATCAAACATTAATAATGAAGGTGCAAAAGGTGAGGGCCTAGGTCATTAATTGCAGTCCATTTCTTCTCTGACAGATCCTCACACCGCGTCTCGGGGGGGGAGTCGATAGAGACCCCATCTAATCTCCAAACTAAGCGTCGCACGAAAACTAAGTAGGTGTCATCGGAAAGCGCTCGACGAGTTGGGCCAAACACCACGCCACAAAATGTTTTTCCCCCAAAAGTAACGTAACAATGGGCCCTAGAGTTCCACGACTTACATTATGTTTGTGGCTGTGGGGGAGGGTTCAGTTTCAGGGAGGCTTGAAAAAAGATATTTGGAATCGGAAAAGGAAAGAGAAATCGGCCAGGGCCATACAATTTCCGTCACCCACAAATCAGCTTTTTTATTCCAAAATCTTTCGTTCAAAGTTTTCCTTAGTTCTCCTTTTTTAATGGGTAGAAGAGACCGAAAAATGTAATTCGAAGTCAACTTGACTTCATACATTCTTTTTACTTCAGCCAGAATTTTCAATTTCAACTCTAATTGGCAAATATGCAAAATTGATGTCATCAAAAGCGAAAAAAGTGAAATATTCCCCTCGTACGCTTTGTTGCATCCATTAAGATAACCAAACGCTGAAAGTTTGATTGAAATATCTTTGTCCGTTAACACGCACCCTGGGGGAGGGGCGAAATCCGCCCACCCCTCCGGTTTTTCGTGGATAACTCCAGATTTTACCGGGAGATATAAGCCATTGTATGGGTACCTACTTAGAAATGATAGGCGCATCGTTGAAGGGAAGAAAAATGAAAATCGGTCAAAACTTTTTCGACTTGGGGGGCCGTTAAAGTTACAAAATTCGCAGCGCCAGACCACAGAAATCGGCGCTGATGCGCTTCCCGTATATTGGCAAAATGGACGTGTTCTTGACAACACCAGCGACTCGTTTGATGCATATTATTATGCTACATGATTTAAACGTCATGTCAGGTAGCCGAGGGCAAGTTAGGTCAAGTTAATGACAGGCTAATGGAACCAAACTTGGTTAACTAAAATGTTGTCATAAATGCAAATGACTGTCATGGATTGATGACACTTTTCATGCTACTCCCTATACATCCCGAAATCTACTGTTTGTCATTGTGTGCCTAAGCGTTTCCATACTGTATTCATGTATTTCACTCCTTTCTTCGCCAAGACGATTGTGCCGAGTCGCCTAACGGAGCAGTCGGGTTGACAGCCCGGTTCCGGTAACTGAAGCAGGTAATGACTTGATAAAGTGTTCCTATATGGGTGACCTGCGGTCAAATGGCATATCTGGCAGCTGTATTGCATCATTAGCAATGTCCAAACCATCATTAAATAGGAGCCGCATGACCGAAGCAGTCGATGCGCCCCTAAGCACAAGTAACCAACCAACCATCATTAATGCCAATTTTGGAGCGCTTAGAACACAATCACAGCGACCCATAACAATGACAAGACAGGCCACGCAAAACCATTCATTTTGCTATTTTGGCCCCATTTGACCTTTAAGATATTGACCTAAGGTAATGAAATTCGTGCACAATAGTGTTAACTGTCGTGCCCACCCACCTTGCGAATTTCGTTGCTCTAGCCTTAATAGGAGCCGAAATATTAGGGGGCGGAATCCGCTCCCCTCCAGTGCGCGTACTTTTCAGATACCCTCCAGGGCGCATGTCAGAGCGTGACGATTAGTTCAACTTTTTGGAGGCAACCTCACTTGTCCTCATCTATCTCGATGACCCTAGATGACCGGACTTCAAAATTTTGACAATATGCCAAATTGATGTGGGAAAAGCATGCAAAATTTCGGCGCGCCGCGCCGTTCTTTCTCTATCCCCTGAAAACATTATGGGGGGGGGTTGTCAATGATCCCCTCGAGACGGCGCGGGTTAATGCAACCACATAGTGTTGATATAAAAATATGCTGAGAAGTGGGATGGTCATGCCCAACTGGGCACAAATAGTACTTATATGCACGAACAGCTTACGTGAACTAGTTACAGAATGCACCAGGCAATACTTGTGTGTATGCCCACCCTCAAAGGTAACCTGATTACAGGAGCTTCATCATTATACTATGATTCACAGATTTAGGTTGGAAATGACACTCAACCAGGAATATCTTCATTTTATTCCTAGTTCCCAATGTCACCAATTTGTTTTCTCAGTGCCACTTCCTGCTTTTACCCCCCCCCCATATACGAAGCAGTTAAAAACATTCAATAATTAGGAATTTTCACCTATAAGGGAAATGATTGGTTATAACCATGTATGTAAGGTGATGTTGCCATAACCCTGGAGTAAAGGCACTCGTCATCCCAGCCAATACCACATCCCTAATACCCAAAAACTCCATTCACCAACATCCAACATACCCATCAATGCCTATCTACCTACCTATCCAACCCTATTAGCTTCATTGTACTTAACACATGTGGCTTGAGTGTCCTACCAATAATATTTCAGTGTAATTTCAATGTACAGTCTGCCCCCCCCCCCTTAGCATAAGTATCAGCCAATCCAATACAACTTAGAACTAATCCACATGTTGCACCAAAAACGTGATTCATTCTATTTTAAGATTAACTATCTGAGGGACTCCATAGCATCAGCAGGCAGCCTTGCCACTGATCAATAATGTTTTGACAGTGACCTTTTGTTTAGCTGTTCTACACCTTGATTTGTCTAACCTGAATTGATGATCTCATGTTATAGTTTAAATAGAAGGGCATCATTAGCATTGGCCTGATGTAGCTATTTAATGCTTGCATGCATTTTAATCATATTGCCCCTTAATATCCTGCACTTCACTGATTACATATCTAATGCCAATTGCCAAGTTACCTAGTTCGCTGATGGTTCTAAGGCCTTTGCGCTGCACTCTTCCAGGCACATCTGTGTCTTTCTAAGTCCGTGTTTTTCTAAGTTTCTAAGCTCCATGCCTGCACATAATATTCTAAGTGGGGTAGTACGTAGGCTAAGTACAGTTTTTCATGACTACCTTGCTTTTATACCTCACCCTTCTATTAATGATTCGAAGCATTCTGATTGCTGTGTTGCAAGCTGAATTACCGTTTTTTCTCCACTAACACACCTGAATATCTTTCTCGTTAATACCACTCAGTTTCGTACCCCATTGTATATCTGGAAGTCTCACTTCCAGACCCCAGCTGCATAAGCTTCCATTTTCATAGTTGAAAGACATCTGCCACTGATAGGACCACTTTTTAGGTCCTCCATGTCTAGTTCAGTATTACTATGTAGACCACTACTGTTAGCCACTTCTACCAGCCTCCTGTCATCAGCAAATTTGAACACTTTATCCTTAACCCCTACCTGAATGTTATTCGTAAAGACCATAAAGAGAAGTGACACTAGGTGAAAACGTTAGAAGCATAGAAGCTGAAAATAATACAATTAACTAAGTATAAGGTTACATAAGAATGAATTTAAAGTAGAATACAATTAAAGAAGAATGTAATTAAAGAAGTATATCAGTAAAGAAGAATATAATTGAAAGAAGAATATAATTAATGAAGAACATACTTCAAGAGGAGTATAATTTCAAAATGAATGCAATTAATGAAGAATGTTTTAACAATACATAATCTCATATCACCTTGACAAAGTTGAGAAGAGCCAAATGAATCGAAGTTCAGAGGCTAAAAGTGTCAAAGGAAAATATATAAAAATAATAAGTAAAAACAAGCCAAGTGAATACGTAAAAAGATCGTGTCAAAAGCATCAGGTACAAGAAGACATAAACAAGTTGACATAGCAAGTTAAAATATTAGAAGCAAAAAGTACAAGTCGAAAGAACAGCAATTGAAAGAGTCCAAGTGAAAAGAGTAAGATGGAAGAGTAAAAATGTGAAGAATTGAAGAAAAATCCACTTTTCGGATACCCAGAACCTATCACCAACGACATCATGAGCTATGTTGGCAAATTACCCACCTGAAATGCCCAAATGTAGGTAGGTACCCTACAAACTTCCTATACTTACTTTAATTGTATGCATGCTATTGCACTATTTTACTCCACCATTACTGCAATGACATTTTAACAGATATAGGTACAAATAAATCAATTACGCGCAATTATTTTCATTTCGAAATCAGTAGTGCCCTGGATTCACCGTCCGATAAACATCTTACCCACCGTCACCTGACACGCACACCTGACGCGAAGCTACTTCAGCGATGGCCGAAGAAAATAGAGATGGTGATATCAATCTTAAGCTATGTACTGAAACATCAACTTTTAAAACCGCTAACATAATTTCGAACCTTTGATATTTATTGATCAATTAGGAATTGGTACTAACCTAATTTATAGTTGTATTCATGACACTTCGATCTTAGCAGCAGGAGTCTCGTCACCACTATTTCCACTAGAACAAGGACTTACACACGCTTGAGCGATTTCGAGTTCACTCGAAGCGTTTTGATTGGTCAAAATACCGAGGTCCACCTGTCGGGGCTCTGTATACACCACCGGAACTCGATATTTCGTTGTGTGAACCCATTTTGTCCTCGGTATTAACGGCTCACAAGTGCACACACATACACACACACACACACACACACACACACACACACACACACACACACACACACACACACACACACACACACATACACACATACACACATAAACACATACACATACACATACACATACACACAAACACACATACATATACACATATGCACATACACATATACACACATACACATATACACATATACACATACACACATTCACACATACACACATATACATACATGCACACACATTCACACATACACACACATACACACACATGCACACACACATACACACACACATACACACACACATACACACACATACATACATACATACACACATGCATGCATACATACATACACATACATACATGCATACACATACATATACATACACATACATACACATACACATACATACACATACACATACATACACATACATACACGGACACATACATACACAGACACATACATACACGGACGCACACACGGACACACACACGGACAGGCACAGCCACAGACCTAGATACATTGGCCCGGCCACAGACTGGCGCTCTTGACTATGTAGCCTTACATAGTCACCTAATGCATACAAAATGTATGTATTATGTGAGAGAACAGGACAGGATGAGGGATGTTAGTATACTCATTTTAGTGGAGCCTCACAGGACAAAAACCAGTCAAAAGGTGTGATAAATTGTTTTGATTTAAGGGACGTTTCTGATTCTGAAATTATCGACGGTCTGGCGGAGTTTGGTGTCATCGAAACGCGTATGATGAAGGTAGGAAGAGGAGGCGATCTACAAGCAACAAACAACATTACTTTTGATTTTACTTTTGATTCTACTGACCTCCCATCTTCAATACACGTAGGCTACGTTAAGGTGAAGGTACGCGTTTGTGTCCCCAATCCCATGCGTTGTTTCCGTTGACAGAGATACAGCCACACTACACAGTACTGTCGAGGTCTCCCGGCCTGTAGTAGGTGTGGGACGTCAGAGCACACCAGCGACAAATGTGAAGCTGAGAGCTTGTGATGTGTCAATTGTGGCCAGGGACAGGTGCCCCACATTTCTTTTGACAAAGGCTGTCCAGTATGGCTGCCCGGAGCCGTGTCATTAACATAATTTGGTATTTCACGAACGGGCTCCCGACATCAAACATCCCCAGTTCCAAAATCTGCAACTGAGCAGCATTGGCTGGAATCTGGAATCTTAGCTGTTTTTACCAACATGTTACTCTTTCAAATTTAAATTTGAATGCCTCCTTCACATGGCATTTTACAATGGAACTGCAGAGGGCTGAAAACTAGTTCATTGGATCTCCAGGCTGTGACCAGCAAATACCTCCCAGCTTCCATCTGTCTTCAAGAAATTAAGCTGGCACCAGATGCCCGTTGCATCATTAAAGGATATTCCGTATTTCGAAATGATATTCAGACTGACTCTGTTGCGCACGGCGGCATCCTTTTAGCTATACACCACAGCATACCTGTACATGAATTAGTTTTGCAAACCTGTCTACACGCTGTTGCTGTTCGCATGAACTTGAACCAACGTGCACTGACAATTTGTTCCGTGTGCCTTTTGCCAGGACTCTCTTCCTACTGCAGATCTCCATCTCCTAATGCTGGAACTCCCTCCCCAGTTTTACTGTTGGGAGACTTTAACGCACACCACACCGTATGGGGATGCCTCGCCACAAACTCACGTGACCGCCTCTTAGGATCCTTAATCACGACGAAGCCCTCTGCCTTTTAAACACAGGATCTCAGACACATATTGCTCTCCCATCCGGAAATAAATATGTTTTAGATCTAAATCTGTGCAGCCCTCAGCTGATTCAGTCTTTTACTTCGCCGGTGGCCTACGACCATTGGGCAGCGACCACTTCCCAGTATGGTTGGCGTACCAAGATGGAGTAGTTCTTGGGCCGAGACCAAGGCGACAGAATTGAAAAAGACCAAATGGACTGTGTTCAAGAATATACTCGAAGAGATTTTGTTCTGCCAGTTCTCTATGCCTGCCAAAATCCATAGAAGCTTTTACCCTACAACTCGTCAGCTGTGCTACTGATTGCATACCTAGAACTTCTGGTGCCCCCGACGTTCCCCAGTCCCATGGTGGACGGACGAGTGTGGGAGCGCCGTTCGTGCACGCAAACGGCCATTCAAAGTGTTCAACCACAACTGTACCGACGAAAATCGTCGAAATCGAAAATCTAAAAATCTAAAATCGCCGTCTGCGGCGGACTGGTGTGGCGACCACAGACGGCTGTGTGGACTGGAAGCTGGCACTGCACGACCTGTCGTTTGGAATTTGCTCCGGTACTGGATGGGCTATTGCGTGGAATGGGTCAGGGTAACAGATATATCGGGTGTCTGAGGTATTACATGTTATATGAGAGTGGATCTAAGATGATACGGCGCTGACGTAGTACGACAGACCGTTAAGTACCGGTCATGGGATCTGGTGCTGGACCGACTGTCGTATGGAATGGGCTCCTATGCTGGACCGACTGTCATCTGGAATGGGCCCCGATGCTGGACCGACTGTTGTGTGGAATGGGATCCGGTGCTGGACCGATTGTCGTATGGAATGGGCTCCGATGCTGGACTGGCCGTCGTGTGGAATGGACTCCGGTATCAGGGGGTGACGGCTGCGCTGTATCTTCCCGAAGGATCAACAAACCGCCACCAACACAAATGCGTCTTGTACCGCAAGATGTTCCGAGGAATTGTGCTGACGTTTTAAGGGCTGTTCAATGGAGCTCGCGGCATTGCCGTCAGCCCAAATTAACTCCAACCCAATCAGCTGTCGCCAGCAGGTAATCAGCGGCTTATGTTCGACTGGGCATAAAGAACGGAAACGAAACTTAAGTAGTGCAATCAGTAAATGTTCTTTTCAGTTAGACATTTGAGCCAGTTGCCACGAGGGAAATAGATGCGCCAGTTTAGACAAATGGGCCGTTCATGTGTTTCTTATGCGCAGTACATTGCCCTCTGCAGAAACTACCGCCTATTTGTCGTTTGTAGGTCGAATAGCGCTGTTTGGCAATTAACTGCTCTCAAGTAATATGCCGATTCTCATTGGAAAGGGCAAGCTGAAGATCTCATGTCATAGGTTTTAAGAAAAATCCTCTTCGTATTCGACTAGCCTAATATTTTCCTGTCTACATCCAACATTGCAAAGTACAAATCAACCCTGAGGTTATGCACTGAACGACGCACATTAGGTCAGGGGGCAGAGGCAATGGCACCATTGGTTGAACAAAGCCGACATGAGGGCAATGCCCCCTCGAAAAGTATGCAAAGTGACGCCCCTAAGCGAAGTTCCAGCGAATTGTCACTGGGAAATTAATCAGCACCTCCATTCCCGGTTTACAGCATTTATGAGATTGGCCATTTTGCCGCTCTCTTGGCCATTTCCCCCCTCTCCTGGATCCGTCAGAGTATGTTTGGTGAGGGATCGACAAAAAAGCGCTTGTATGTATGGATCGTGGCGCTTGCAGGGTAAATAAGCTGCAGATGTTGCACATGTATAAGTTACACGAAGTTGCACGATACGTTTTACGGTGTTTATCGTGTAGCTATTTCATAGTCGGCCGTTCTCATGTATTCGGTGACCAAAAGCTGGTGGGAAAATACTCAGTTCTTAGGGGTCCCGTGCTACCCCTGTTGTTCGCCACGTCAAACTAACCACATCTATTATTGGCTGACCAACCTCCTCGCTCTGTCGATAGGGCTAATCCGGTATTGTCCCCAGACTGTCCGTAACAGCCACTGCACGTGGAGGACATGTATTGTTAAATAAATAAATAAATAAATTGTACCCATCGTCGCGTGAGCCGGCCCGGGCCGCCCGGCCGGTGTGGCTGCCCCCCCCCCCCGCCCTCCGGTGCTGGCGGCCGCCGGTCCCGGTTGTCTGTCAGCCGGCAGTCGGCACCATAGCCGTCCACCATCCGACCGGCGCCCCGAGCCTCCTGCGCAGCCGCCGTCACGCCGCTGGTGTGTCGTCAGTGTGCTGCTCTGGCTGTGGTTAGTGTGCCGCCCGAGCCGTGGTCAGGGTGCCGCCAGACCTGTGGTCAATGTGCCGCCAGAGCTGTGGTCAGTGTGGCGCCCGAGTTGTGGTCAATGTGGCGCCCTAATTGTGGTCAGTGTGGCGCCCGAGCTGTGGTCAGTGTGCCGCCCGAGCTGTGGTCAGTGTGCTACCCGAGCTGTGGTCAGTGTGCCGCCCGAGCTGTGTTCAGTGTGCCGCCCGAGCTGTGGTCAGTGTGCCGCCCGAGCTGTGGTCAGTGTGCCGCCCGAGCTGTGGTCAGTGTGCCGCCCGAGCTGTGGTCAGTGTGCCGCCCGAGCTGTGGTCAGTGTGCCGCCCGAGCTGTGGTCAGTGTGCTACCCGAGCTGTGGTCAGTGTGCCGCCCGAGCTGTGTTCAGTGTGCCGCCCGAGCTGTGGTCAGTGTGCCGCCCGAGCTGTGGTCAGTGTGGCGCCCGAGCTGTGGTCGTCAGTGTGCCGTCCGAGCTGTGGTCGTCAGTGTGCCGCCAGACCTGTGGTCAGTGTGCCGCCAGAGCTGTGGTCAGTGTGGCGCCCCAATTGTGGTCAGTGTGGCGCCCGAGTTGTGGTCAGTGTGGCGCCCCAATTGTGGTCAGTGTGCCGCCCGAGCTGTGGTCAGTGTGCCGCCCGAGCTGTGGTCAGTGTGCTACCCGAGCTATGGTCAGTGTGCCGCCCAAACTGTGGTCAGTGTGCCGCCCGAGCTGTGGTCAGTGTGCCGCCCGAGCTGTGGTCAGTATGCCGCTCGAGTTGTGGTCGTCAGTGTGCTGCTCGAGCTGTGGTCAGTGTGCCACCCGAGCTGTGGTCAGTGTGCCGCCCGAGCTGTGGTCAGTATGCCGCTCGAGTTGTGGTCGTCGGTGGCCGTCGGTGTAGTGTTTTGACGTAAGTTGCTGGGGATGACTTGGCGCCCAACTGCCACATTGTGAATCCTTTGGTCAGCGGGTGTTGTGAGAAGTTCGGTTGGTTCGGGAAGTGTAGGCGACACATCCCACGCCCAGCTGGGCAGCCACAGCAGGAAGCTCAGCAGGTACACGGTACACGAGCCAGCGGTGGGTACAGTACTGACCCAGTACTCATCCCTGTAGGACTGGGCGCTAAATGACCTTGTAGTCGGCGCGCCCTTAAGCCCAAATAATCAATCAATCCCTGTAGGACTGAGTACTGGGTCTGTGGGTGACCGGATCACCAGCTCCTGACCAGCTTGGTTCGCCTGCTGTGTCTGTGCTTTGTCTGTACTCCGTCTGTGCTCTGTCTCTCCCCACAGATCCACACTGTCTGTGAACACTTATCATATGTATAAGTCTGGGCTTTGTCATTACTACACCTCGGGAAGTCCGAGGTTGCAAACGGACATGTGTGGCGCGATCAGCGGGTGCTATTGGTTTCAATGGGCGTTGGTGCAGTATTTTATGGAAGCCTCTATTCAGACCACCACAAATTACTGGCCAAGGTGCCATTTATTCTAATAATATTTTGGACAGTTGGTTGGTATCAGGCTCGGTGTACCGTCCCTTATAAATTCCCACCACTCTACACAGTTCACTACTTCCTACAAAGTTCAACCGTCCCATACAATTCCTGCAATTCCCTCCCCATGGCTTTCACTGCACTCGCCTTTCTCCGCAACCCCCTACGACTCCCACCGCTCCCTACGGCTCTCCCCGCACCCCGCATACACCCACCGCTCCCCACGATTTCTCACCGCACTCTACAGGCTCTCCACGGCTCTCAAGGGGACGAGTAGTTTAGGAGTAAGTTGCGTCTCACAATCGAAAGATTGATGCGCCCAAAACCCCAAATTATCATCATCATCATCAATCGAAAGATTGTGGGTTCGAGTCTCACCTGTCACTACGTTTCGCCTTCGACTAATCGGCGTGAGAGATTGGCGATGCTACATGACTCAACGGTCGACGTTTCGTAAAGCCAATAACCAACGAACCAACCCCACGGCTCTCAACGATTCACCGCGATTCCCAACGGCTCCCCACCACTCAACGCGGTTCACCGCGCCTCCCCACGACTCACCGAGGTTTCCTACGACTCCTCACCGCACACTACGGACTCATCACTCTCCACGGCTCCCCACGACTCACCACGGTTAGCCGTGGCTCCCCATCGCACCCTACGGGCTTCCGCCGCTCCCTGCGCTTCTTCACCGATGTAGATGACCCCATACAATTAACTGCAGCGCCTTGTCGCTTTTTGTTGTCATCTGCTACATCATGTCGCACCTTTCCTCACCTTGTACCTCCATTATCTTGTTTACACTGACACTCCTTCACTTCATATCACACTGTTCTGCCACGCTTCGACACTGTCTCCCTACACTCCATACCACTTCCTTTCACGGGCCTCCGCTCTAATACACCATGCCACGCCACCACCACTTCATTTCAACCTCTGATACCTCTGTTCACTACCTTTCGCGGATAGTGAACGAACGGCGCTTGGCAGCGTGCCCAAATTTGGCATACGTTTTCCCACATCAATTTGGCATGTTATGTCAAACTTTTGATGTCAGGTCATCTAGGGTCAACGAGTTAATCTAGGTAAAGTGAGGTCACCTCCAAAGAAGTTCAACCAGTCGTCACGCTTTAACGGATACAGATATTTTAATGACAATGAGCGTTTGCTGATCTTTAGGGATGCAACAAAACGTTCAAGATGAATTTTTTAAACCGTTTTTAACTACTTATAAATTTTGCATATTTGCCTCTTGAGTTCAAATTGAAGATTCTGGGTAAAGTAATCATTTTTATTAGGCAAATTGACTTCCAACAACGTCTTTCGGTCTGCTCTGCCCATTAGAAAAGGAAAATTAAAGACAATTTGAAAACTCAAAATTTATGAAAAAAATGGGACCGAACAATTTGATGGCCGTGGTCGATTTCGCTGTCCTTTTCTGATTCCAAATGATTTTTGTGTTCCTTCAGATATCCCCCAAAATAAACTCCCCAGAGCCAGAAACATAATGCAAGTCGTGAAAATCCAACCCCGTAGTGACGTCACTTTTAGGGTAAAATTGTTTTGGTGGGGGTGGACCGGGACCACACTCGTCGAGCGCTGTCCGATGACACCTCTCGTTTTCGTGCGACGTTTAGTTTGGATTTTAGAGGGGGTTACACCCACCCCCCACCCCCACCCCCGAGACGGGGTGTGAAGATCCGACCGGAGAGACGAGCTAATGAATACACTAGTTATGGGCGCTAGGGAAGGATGCCAGTGCAGTCCATGCGCCCTTGAAACCCAAATAGCCATTCCCACCCGGAGCCGGCTCTTTCGACCCGTGCCCTCGTCCTTCGGTCTCATTATCTGTTCAGCTCGTGCTTGTCCGTGGCTGTCATTTAGCGCCCCTTTGTGGTGGCATTATTCTTTTTTTCTGGTTTTCTGGTGGGCTGTTCACAAGCATTATCTACATACGTGGCCGCGCGTCAACATTATCTGCTAACGCGGGCTGCCCGCCAACGTTATCTGCTGCGCATCTCGCCAGTACGCGTGTGGTGCCGGTCCGGCGGCCGGTTCTCCCCATCCCCGCCGTGGTGCACTGCGGCCAGTCACGAGGTGACTAAGCGGCGCTGGCCGGCTGCTGCCACCGTGTGGCTGTGCGGGTGGCACGTGGCGCCGCGCCCCTCCCCGCCCCGCCACCTTCACACAGACACGGCCAGCGGCACACCGACTCGTGTCTCAAGGTCCTCGGAGTCAGCTGGAGCGACACGGCTCCCCTCTCTCCTGGTAGCCCCTGTCGGCACGTCCTGAAACTAATATTGCACCGGAGTGTCAGTCGAAGCTTTCAAAAAGGTGGTGCATAAGTTGAAATTGGAGCTAACCAGGGGCGTCGATTTGTATCCTTTTGTGGGGGACATGGCCCCACCAATGTTAATCTTGGGCCCCTATGTTGATTTGCCCCCCCGCCGATAATCCATGCTGTTGTTATGCTCATAAGAAAGCTAAAGGAGAAAAGAAGAAAAACATCATGGCGCATAGAAAATGTAGTTGATGTTTGTTAACCAGCATGTTTTTTTTTCTGTCAAGGATCAGATTTGGTTTATACAGTGAACTGACTCTCCATCTTTTGCTGCAAAATTTAAAATTGTGCAAAAACAACAGCAAAATAACTGGATTTCTCTCCACTGTGGAAGCACAACTTGCATTATAAAATGCGGAGGCTGTGTTCGCCATTGCCATAAATGATGTGGGTGTTGCACTGGTAATATCGGTAGGACGAGCCCTATTCGTGGATGATTTTACAGTGTGGTTCTCCTCTCGTACGGTGCGGACAGTGGAAAGCCATCTCCAATTAACTGTAGTGAAATTTATGGAGCGGTGTGATAGAACTGGTTTCACTTTGTCCACCTCAAAGATTACCGTTGTTCATTTCTGTCGCAAACGCCGTTGCACAGACCCAACGATAAGGATGAACGGTCACCTAATACCTTTCAGATCTGCAGTCAAGTTTCTGGGGGTGTGGATGGATCGCCATGTTACGTATAAAACTCACATCACCGATCTTATTAACAAACGTACAAAAGGTCTTCAGGTAATGAGCACCGTTTCTAGGTGTTCATATGGAGTTGACAGATCGGTTTTACTTCTCATGTACAGATCGCTCCTGCGTTCTAAAATTAACTGTGGATCTTGTATTTATGATCGAGCGAGTGCCACATCCAAGCGCTGTCTTGATGTGATCCACAATTCAGCCCTTCGCATCGTTACTGGAGCCCTTCACCACTTCACCAGCTGCTAGTGTAATGGTAGACGTAGACGAGTCACCTCTTGCGCTACGCGGCAAGTTATCGGGCGCGAGATACGCGTGCAATGTTGCCCAAAACCGGAACCACCCAGCATATCGGTGGATATTCCCAGGAACATTAAGAGCACGCCACAGGGCCTAGCGTGGACTACCATTTTCAATTCGTATGGCCTCGATCCTTCGAGAATGTAATATCAGGCCGCGTTCTGTAGCATGTGTCATCACGCCGAGCACTCCCCCTTGGCATGTTGTCCCAGTAAAACCTGACGTGACTTTGTCCTGCTCAAAGAAAGGACACGTAAACCCGGAGGAACTCCGCATGTTTGCATTTGGAAAAAAATACTTGAATATCACGACTTTTCGTGCGTTTACACAGACGGCTCAAAGTCAGTCTCTGTTGTTCGGTGTGCTTACGTCAGTCGACAAGGTGTTCGATCTTTTTGTTTACTGACACAAACATCGATTTTTTTTTACTGCCGAACTGTATGCCATTTTGCAAGCCCTCCATTTTATACAGAGACCGGTCCACAAAGAACGCTGTTTTCGCAGACTCTTTGAGCAGCCTCCTGGCACTGAACACCTTTAACCAGGATAACCGACTTGTTCGGAAGATTAGAAAGTCGTAAAATCCATACATGACATCGGCAGAGATGTCGTGTTCTGCTGGGTTCCTAGCCATGCTGGATGCGCGAGAAACGAAGCTGCTGACATAACCGCCAAACACGTCATTGGTAATGGCCATGTGGTCCGTCTACGGCTCCCTCCAAGGGGTCTATGCCCCACGATATTATCAAATATACGGTCAGAATGACAACGAACCAGGAATCCCAAGTGTAGTAGCTCAGGGTTTTAAAATCGACAGAAGGAAAGTGGCTGTCCTCTCACCGAACCAAACGCCGGGAAGAAGTAATACTCTGCCAATTGAGAATAGGCCATACCTTCGCAGCACGCAGTTACATGCTTACCGGCGACGACCGACCTCTGTGTCCGTGCTGTTCTAACCCGCTTACTGTGTACCACGTTTTAGTTGGCTTTATACTGCTGGGTCCTCTACGACGCCAGATTTTAGGACGGTTGAATACCGACTCTTCTTTACGTATGCTTATAGGGAACGACTCCGAGGCCGTGGCGTCTGGAAATGTTTTTAGGTTCATTTGACAAGCTCGCCTTGACGTGATATACTCCCACCCGTGAAGATGGATAGCAAGTTATGATAGCAGCACCTTATATTGATTACAATTCAGTTATGGGCGCAAAATGACCCTAGATGTCAACGCGCCCCTAAACTCCAATCCACCACCACCACTACCTAATAGTCCATCCTTGCCTATCCATGTAGGAGGTGTTTGACTTTCCTCAAAATGTCTGGAGAACTTGGGAGCTTAAATCACGTGTGAGTGATAAACATATGAGTTATTCCTCTATCCTTGCGTTGCAGAATCTCGTGGCACAATGGCATGCCGAATGGGGAAAGGACATTGTGGACAATTGCCACCCTGACAGGCTGTGGGGTCATGAAGAATCGCGTCGAGCTCTGTACAATTTTCACCAGTTTCCTTAAAAATAACGTTTAGGCCCCCCAATAATCGCACGGGGTCCCGAATCACATGGTGGCAAAAAATCGCGCAGGAATTTCTGAAAAGGACGCTGGGACCTCAAAAGCTTTCACCTAGGCCTCTGAAAATCATGCTGGAGGCTCAAAAGTCGTGCTGGGGTTCAAGAAAATCATGACGGAGGCCACAAACGGTCGGGCCGGCGCCCCGGAAAATCACGCTGAGACTAGTGGTATCAAGTATTATCCCAGAATCCGTGAAAATCACGCTAGGGGCATGACAGGTCGCACCGGTGCTCCAAATGTCTCATTGTGATCACCCAACTAATGAAGCCGGTGCAAGGAAAATCAGTCCCGACATGGAAAATCACTCCGGGGTTTAATAACCGCTCCAAACGCCTACAAAACATGTCCCCCTACCGGAAACGTCCTAGCCACTGAAACTCGCGCTTGGGATGCCAACAAGTGACCACGGGGCCCCTAAATATCGCGTGCGGGATACAAAATTCCGTCCGTAAACCAAAGCGCATCGAGTTTCGGAAAAAGCGACAGGGCCTTAAAATATGCCCTGCTGCTCGAAATAATCACACCTGGACCGCTAAATAAAAGCATAACGGACACGGTCCGTTGGAATGGACTGTGTACTACACGGCCCTGGTCTGTCGCATTCTACGGTATGCTCCGCGGCCCCGGTCCGTTACAATGGACGATGTAGTCCACGGCCCCGATCCGCCACAGTGTACGGCTTGCTTCGCGACCCTGATCCACCACAGTTGATGTACTCCGCGATCGTGATCCGCCGCAGTGTACGCTATGCTTCGCGGCCCTAGCCCGTCATAGTAGGTGTGCCACACGGCCTCGGTCCACCACAGTGGATGGTGTACTCCGCGACCCTGGTCTGCCACAATTGATTATGTACTCCGCGGCCTTGGTCCTCCACAGTGAACTGTGTACTCCGCGGATCTGGTCCGTTACGGTGGACCATGTGCTCTGCGCCACTGGTCCGCCAGAGTGGACGGTGTGCTTCGCAGCTCTGGTCCGCCATAGCAGAAGGTGTGCTCCACAGCCCCGGTCCCCTTGACCTTGATCTTGGTTAAAATTTGAGATGGCAGAGGTGTTTAATTTGATGAAAGAACAGTATTATTTTGATTTTATGTTGCTATACTGCAACTACTGCGAATGGTGACATTTAGGAGATTTTGGAATGTTATCCTCCTTCATCCTTCACAAGTCAATGTCAAGGCAATTATAAATCAAATTGGTGAAAGAGGCCACGCAGGCAAATATGGTATGTCGAACCCCCACCAAAGGCATCAAAACTCCGCCCTTAACCTTTTGGATGGAGGGGATTACAATTTCTAGCAGGACTGCAGTAAAAATGCTCCTTTTGCGATACGCCTGGTGGGTGGACCACTCCAATTCCAACGATTTGAGCACTGTTTTGATTTCTGACATTATTCCTACTTTCTGAAGTTTTGTACCTTTTATTTCGGACTCCGGAGCAAAAGCAAAATCATTCCAGCCGTTATATCCATTTCAAAACCGTCAGATGACGCTTCTGGAAGTCTCCTGGGTTGACCTTTTCGGACTCTTTGGCCGTGACCAGAGAGGCATGTACCCAGTGTTTCCTGCTCCTGCGTTTAGCTGCGCCATTGGGTACGGGTGGAGTTTTAAACTGGTGTAAAGCAAATCGTAGGATCGTAGGACGATTGCGTTGATTGCTTCGTGTGCATTTTAGTTTCCTTGGTGCCCCCCCCCCCCAATGAGGCACCACCTTTCCGTGGTGTGGGATTGAGTGCTCCAATGATCCGACGACCATCTACTGGAGAGGGGTGAGACTAAGAGTGCCTCACACGTCCTTACATGCATACGTTCCTATTCCAATGCCCAATCTTATCCAAGCATCCATTTTCCTCACCTGGCCCTGCAACACGTACTCTCCCTACTACGAACAGGCAGGACAACTTCCCCGTTCCTACCTATCAGCTCAGTTTTATCGGGGTAGCCACGCCCCTTCGGTCCGTCCCCGGGGTTGACGGAGTCCTGGAGGTGGAGCTCCCCCGTCTCACGGTGCTAGTTTTGACGGGGGACCAACACGCCTCTTTGGTCCTGATATCCTGGAGGGGCGGCCGGGTCCGTGGGGCCTCACGCGGGCCAAGTGGCTGGTGGCCTCGGGCCGGGGACCTGTGATTATTCTCATTGTCTGCCGGCCCGGCCAGCTGGGGTCAAGGGGTGGGCGGCGCTGGATCCCGGTCGGGGTGGTGAGTCTCTCTCTTCCGACCGGGTGACGGCGTCTCCTGCTCCGTATAGCTCTTCTGGTGCCTGACGCTCTCCCGTTAGCGGGGCACAGGCGTCTCCCTCGTAGGGCCCCTTTGTGGTGGGGCGCCAGGGGAGTCGAACACAAAGAAAAATTGATGGCATCCTCAAAACAAAAAACCTACCCATCGCGGTTGGAGGAATCAGTAACAGACAAGCTTTCTCCAGTACTCCTCGTATCCTCGTCATCCAAGATCTGACGAAGGATCTTGGTTCGCGGTCTCCTTTCCAGAGAAGAGACGGGTGCGATAGATTTGGTGATATTATCCGTTGCGAGAAGTTCAGAGATGGAGCGTTAGAGGTGGAATTATCGGTGGCACAGGAGGCGGATAAGGCATTGACAATGTCAGTTCGTGTACGGTATGCGCAAAGATGGTAGGATGGTGGTGGATTGGTGTATTGGAGTTTAGGGGCGCGTCGACAGCTAGGGTCATTTTGCGCCTATAACTAAATCGTAATCAATCTACGGTGCTGTTATCATACCTTGTTATTAATATTCACGGGTGGGGGTATATCACCTCAAGGCGAGCTTGTCGAATGAATATAAAAATATTGCCCGACGTCACGACCTCAGAGTCGTTCCCTATTAGGGTACGTAAAGAAAAGATTGCGTTCAGCCGTCCTAAAATCTGGCGTCCTAGAGGATCTAACAGAGTACGGCCTACTAAAACATGGTATATGGTAAGCGGGTTAGAGCAGCGCGGACATATAGGTCGGTCATCACCGGTTAGCATGCAACTGTGTGTTGCAAAGGTATGACCTATTTATTCCCAGTCTGCAGAGTATTACTTCTTCCCGGCGCTTGGTTCGGTGAGAGGATAGCCACTTTCCGAGTGTTGGTTTTAAAATCCGGAGTTTAGTACACTTCGAATTCCAGGTTCTTTTCCATTCTGACCAGCGTGGGAAAAGTGGTTCGCTGACCTGGAGTCGGAGAATAAAAAAAATTATATCTGAGCCCTCGAAGAAAAAGAAGATATTCTTGCCCATGGAGTCGGAGAATAAAAAAAAATTGGCCTCGCACCCCCCTCCCCTAAAAAAAACAAAGCTACTGGTGTCGGAACCCCAAAAAAAGATGATTGATAAAAAGAATACAAGCCGCATACTTACAAGCACCCCTTTACTGGACCCTAAGTCACTTCAATCACGCCCACTTAATTCACTCGCACTTACTAGGATTTTCTCCGGAAAGCTCTCAAAACTTTGTCTCAACCCGAGTATACCCAACCAAGCGAGACAAAGATCTTCGCACAAAGGGAAGGGGACAAAGCAGCCAGGCGATACGCGCGGTCAAAGCGTGGTCGCTGTGTAAACATGACTGCAATATTTACACAATTTCAAGACCGCTGCTTGACCTCAATTCCTGTCGCCTTTAATAGGATTTCGTACGTCAATACGGTGTTACCTTTTTTCTTCAGTTATGTGGTAATCAATACACTGAAGATATATGTTCCTAATCATGAAATTACGTTGTCTTTATCCTAGATCAAAACATGCATCGGGCGAGACCGTTCCAATCATTTGTTAATTTTCCTACTCTAGTACGGATATTGTCCTTTCCTAACGGCGAAGTATCCAAGGGTGGTCAAATGATGAAATGACAGACTTTCTTAACTATTTTAAATGACGTCTAATTGTGACCATAAATAGTCCGGAGAACGTTTAAACCCCGTACATGCACAGTTACCGCAGTTGCTGAAGTGATAAACCTACTATTCAGATGCTTTTCTCTTGATGGGTTACTGTAGTTTTGCGAATTGAGGTGGAATTCATACCAAAGTAACCCAAGGTTTTTAGCATTTTTTTAGCATTTACATGGCTCCCAAAAATAGGTCTTCTGCCATCAATTAAGTTCGCTAGCTGGTGCTATTTTATGCATTTCAATTCGAAATTGAATGCTCTATTTCATGAAATTAACAGAATTACCGAAAACGGTCTGAGATGTCCAGAATTACGTTCTCCGGTAGTCTCCGATTGGAATGCGGCTCGAGAACGGACCTCGGGTCCGATATGCGAGTATTTGACGTCCTTGTGTATATTTCGAGTTCCAACTATGGTGGCAGGATATGGCAGCAATACGAGAGGTTTCGTAATGGATATTTTTTTTTGTGTAAAGCCAGTATTTCCCGGAATTATGCAGAAGAATCGTGGTATATTCCAATCTTTCCTTCTAAAGCGTCATTTCGACAGAATTCTGAAGACATACGAAAACCTAATCCCTCATATCTTTGTTATTCAGAATGAGACGAGATAGGCGCAAGCCGAATGACGATTCATCTGTGATTACAGAGTGATCGTGCTGGGCCGCCGTCCTGCCAGTGTGAAAATATCCTGGAGAGTAATAGGCTGAGGTAATAACTAGTTCAGAATTTTACATTATTTTGTTGTCTATTGCTTTTTTTGCTATGTCGATGCTTTTGTTTCGTTCGGATTTGGGGGCATCGTGCACACCAACGATTGACCTGAGTAACCCCCCCCCACGAGTTCGGCCTTGATTGGGGCCTAAACTGAGCCAGGACATAGTTTGTAACTGTGCGATCCGTATCTATCTGATATAACCGAGGGCTCCACCACAAATGTGTGGGATTTTGCAGCAACATTTCCTTTATGTCATTTCCTTGCATCTTCAATATCAGCTCTTCCAGGCAAATTAAATGTATAGGTATAGCCAGAGTTGATTGTATTTATTCAAAGAATATTTGCGGATTCTTACACACATGCATAACATGCAATATGTTTGACACATGCACAATGCAATCCAAACAACCACCACAAACTTGTAGGTATTCTGATATAACATGATATGCTTCCTGGGTAATTGACTGCAACCTGCATTTCATCCCTTATGACCTGCTATATCATGCTCTTCTGTTCTGTTGTCCAGGCTTCTAATTTGTATGATGGACTGGAAACTGCAACTGCATTGTTGGAACTGGACTGAGATCCTGGAAACAAAATGTCATCCATTATTGGCACGTTTCATTCGGAGAGCAAAAAAGTTCAACATTTGCAGTCACAATCCTGGAGAATAAAATGTCTTTAGGTCTCCATACTCCAGGAGAAGCCCAAAATCCCCACCCTAATTCTGACAGTATACTTGGCAGTATAGTATGGTGTATGTCTCTTGGAGGGAGCCATAGATGGACCACACGGCCATGGCGTGTTTGGCGGTTATGTCAGCAGCTTCGTTTCCCGCAAGTCCAACATGGCTAGGAATCCAGCAGAACACGATATTTCTTCCAATGTCATGTAAGGATTTTACTAATTTGATAATCCTCCGAACAAGTCGGTTATCCTGGTTAAAGATGTTCAGTGCCTGGAGACTGCTCAGAGAGTCTGTGAAAACCACGTGCTTTGTGCGCCGGTCTTTCTGAATGACATGGAGGGCTTGTAGAATGGCATACAGTTCGGCGGTAAAAATCGAGGTTTGCGTCGGTAAGCAAAAAGATCGAACACCTTTTCGACTTACGAAAGCACACCCAACACTAGAGACAGACTTTGAGCCGTCTGTGTAGATGCGCGAAAAGTCGTGGTATTCATTTTTTTCCACTGCTAACATCCGGAGTTCCTCCGGGTTCGCCTGTCCTTTCTTTGACCAGGTCAAAGTCAAGTCAGTTTTCACTGGGACAGCATGCCAAGGGGGAGCGCTCGGCGTGATGACTCGTCCTATGGAACGCGGTCTGATATTGCATTCTCGAAGAATCGAGGACATACAAATGGAAAACGGTAAGCTACGCTGACCTCTGTGACGTGTTCTTGATGTCCCTGAGAATATCCACCGATAGGCTGGGTGGCTCCGGTTTTGAGCAACATTGCATGCGTATCTCTTGCCCAATAACTTACGGCGTAGTGCAAGAGGTGGCTCGTCTACTTCTACCATTACACTTGGAGCCGGTAAGGTGCGAAAGGCTCCAGTAGCGATGCAAAGAGTTGCATTATGGATCACATCGAGGCGACGCTTGGTTGTGGCACACGCTCCGTCATAAATAAAGCATCCATAGTCAATTTTAAAACGCACGAGCGATCGGTACATCAGAAGCAGGATAGATATATCTGCTCCATACGAGCATCTAGAAACTGTACGCATTACCTGTAGTCGCTTTGCACACTTCTGTACAAGATCGTTGATGTGAGTGGTGTATGTCAGTCGACGATACATCCACACACCCAGAAACTTGGCAGCTGGCTTGAATGGTATATGGTGTCCATTGAACTTGATCACGGGGTCAGTACAAGAGCGTCTGCGGCAGAAGTGGATGGCAGTGGTTTTCGATGTGAACATAACGAAACCGGTTTTGTTGCACCAAACCTGCACCTTCCGAACAGCCATCTGGAGTTGTCTCTCATCCGTGCGCACAGAGCGTGAAGAGGACCATATGGCGAAATCATCCACGAAAAGCGCTCTCCCTACGGAAGTCGGCAGCGATGTACCCACCTCATTGATTGAAATAGCAAACAATGCAACGCTCAGTACGCTTCCCTGCGGGACTCCGTTAACTTGTGAAAATGTGCCAGATAGGGAGTTTCCTATTCTAACGCGAAACGTTCTGGAAGACAGAAAATTGGACAAGAAGACACCCATGGGACCTCTGATTCCCATATTGTGCAGCTTCATCGGGATACCGTGACGCCATGCCGTGTCATATGCGCCGTCAATGTTAAAAAATATTACTGCTGGGTGGTGGCGTTTCGTGAAACCTGAGGGAACAACTGAGTCGAGTGTTAAAATGTGGTCAAGTGTGCTACGGTGTTTTCGGAACCCCAAACATTTTACACAGGGAGCAGGTCAGTGAGATGGGACGGTAATGTAATGGATCCGTGCCACATTTATTTGGTTTACGTATGGGGACTATAGTTGCCTCCCGCCATGAAGGTGGAAATGTGCGCGATGTCCACATTACATTTAGGGCTTCCAAAAGTGTGTCTAAAGCAGCAGCTGGTAAACGTTTTATAATATCATGCAGTGTCGGGACCCTCTGCCACACTCTTGAGTGTGCTGATCGCTGCGATTAATTCGGAAATGGAGAATGGTATGTTGTACTGGAGGACGTCTGTGGTGGAAAAATCAAGAGGACGTGCATCGCACCGATCCTTGTGTCTAAAAAATTATTCGTTATATGTGTTTTCCGATCGTGTGGACAAAGCACATCATATCTTGTTAGCCACTTCTTCCGGGTCGATAATGTCCTATCCTGCCATGTGCAATACCGGGGGAGGAACTGGGGAGTGTTTTCCAGAGAAACGCTTTATGCGGGACCATACAGTGAACTGACGTGGTACGATTTAAAGTGCTTACATAGGATTTCCAAGAGTCTCGCTTCGCCTTGGCAATAGTAGGTCAGGCGAGCGCTAGTGCTTTGCGAAAAGCTATTAAGTTGTAGGTGCAGCTATTGTTATTAAATGTACCGAATGCCTTCTTCCTAGCACGGATAGCCTACAGACATTTATCAGACCACCATTGGACTGGTACTTGAACTGACGTTCCATATGTTAGAGGAATGTGGCGCTGGGCACCCTGCACAGTTGCCGAAGTGAATGTTTCCACGGAGGTGGCTAATTCATCGGAGTTGCCGCGGAGGGTGCTTTCAAGGTCAGTTTGGAAACCTTCCCAGTCAGCTCGGTAAAATATCCACTTTGAAGGTCGTCGCGCAACTGTAACTCGATTAATGAAATAAGAGTAAACAGGAAAATGGTCGGTGTTATACGGATCACTAATCACAGACCATTCCAATACAGATGCAATTTCTGGACTACAAAGAGTGAGGTCCAGCACGGACGTCTGTCCGGTCGGTAATGCAATATGTGTTGATGATCCCGTGTTAAGAATGCATAGAGGGAAATCACTCATGAAACGTTCCATTGCACGCCCACGGCTGGCAATCGTGGCTGAGCCCCATAGAGAGTGGTGCGCATTAAAATCGCCACACACCATCACCGGACGTGTCAGTTGAGCCACCGTTTGAGAAAGATCGGAAAGTGGAAACAGTCTGCCCGGTGGTAGGTATATGCTGCATATGGAAGCGGTACGGTTGTTTATTACTACACGAGCAGCAATGCACTGAATATATGAAGAGAGAGGAACATGTGTGAATGAGACAGAGTTGTGCACAGCGATGAGCACACCGCCATGTGACACAGTGCTAGACGGCACATCTTTTCGTAAAACAGTGTAATTTTTTAGTTGAAACGGAGCACCTTGAGCCAGCTTCGTTTCCTGAATGCATACAACTAACGGCGTGCGGGAACTTAAGAGATGCTGAAGGTCATTGAAGCTGGATTTCATTCCCCTACAGTTCCACTGTAAAACTACAATGTCAGTAAGTTAATACAGTAAAACATGAGCGTGATCAAAAGATATAGTTATACACAATGGATAGTGGATACCACAAACCTAGCGACGGCTTGGTGAGTTAATAAAAAAGAACATAAACCAGATAGTCAAGTGTGTACATCATTGTTGGTATACAAATTCGTATGCGGTTTGAAAATTGAGTCCCGGTGCCGTGTCTTGAAGGAGTGTCTTTCGGGGTCTTAGGGAGGTAGCACCGATCAGGCCCGAGTGAATTTGTCCTTGGGCTGGACCTCTGTGAGCTCCCCCACGGCGGTGATTCGGACGGAGGAAGACCCCGCTTCTGGGGGACACTCGGCTGCGGCGGGGGCCTGGTCCCTCCATTCGCCGTCGCGGCGACGGGGTGGCTGAGTTTCGGGGAGGCGCGATGTCTGTGCCTTGGCGGCCCTTGACCCGGGCCTTTTCCATTTGAGCGAGCCGAGCTCGTTTCGTTTCGCGGGCACGCCTTTCGGCTTCCTGAAATTGCAAACTTACGTCTGGAATTTGGATTTGTCGGTGCGCGTTTTTGGACGGCGATGCAGGCGCGGATGTAGATGTTAAGGGCGAGGGCGATGGCGAGGCCCGGCTCTCGGGAAGGGGGGAGGATTTAGGGAGGGAGGAGGTGGAGAGGATTGATTTAGGGGTAGTGGTGGGGCGTGAGGGAGGAGAGGGGGACTGGAAGGTGGACGAGATGTAAGAGGTGGGGATTTCAAGGTAGATGGTGTGGTAGAAGGGGAGGGCTGGGCTTGAGTAGGGGGGGGACGAGCAGGCCTCTTAGACCGGGTGACCAGGGTCCATTCCCCGCCCACACAGGTCGTTCGAGATGACGCCTGGGATCGTTCATCCGTATCTTCACTTGGGAGTGGGACCTCGGTGGTTTTGGTGTTTTGTGGGAGGGACTGCGCCTGCCTCTCTGGTGTTTCCAGAGGCACTCCAAATGTTCGGAGGAGGGCTGTGAGCTGGGTGATCAGCTCGGCGGTCCTATTGGGCTGTATGTGTTGTTGAAGCAACATGGTATTCCTGGCCTTTGATGCGAACGATTGTCTGGGATGTGACCTATCATATAACTACCTAGCTTCTCTAAATGTTACTTTGTTTATGTGTTTAACTGAAATAATCTCCTTTTCTCTAATGTAATTTGGGCACGCACGATTAAATGACGTGTGGGGTTCCTGTCCGTCACCGCAGTTGGCACAAAATGGGCTTTCCGAATTGCAATTTTCAAAAGGATGCTCATGGGAGGCACACTTGCTGCAAGCTGGGAGGTTTCGGCAATATTGGGTAGTGTGTCCAGATTTTTGACATTTAAAGCAGCGCATTGGATTTTGAAGAAAAAAAACTGTCACTTTCACTCGTAGGTATCCAACTCTGATCTCGGGAGGTATGTCTGTGCTATTGAATGTCAAAATAATGTTGGTTGGAATGAAATCCGCTCCTCTTTTCACCTTCATTTTTCTCGCGGCGATGACTCCCAAATTTGCCAGTCCGTCAACACTCATCCTCCGATACCTACACCAAACCAAACCCGTTTATTACCCCACGCGATGTTTTTGGTTTGTTTTGTGAGGCTCCAGGAAGAGGGACCAGGAAAGTGTTTTTGTTTAGTAGATGCCATGTGTTGTATGTTTTGTTCTGCTCATCCGGCGACCCACCACAGAGGGGCCCTACTGGGGGGACGCCTGTGCCCCGCGGACGGGAGGTCGTCAGACACCAGATGAGCTATACGGGGCAGGCGGCGCCTTCCCCCGGCCGGGAGAGAGACTCACCATCCCGACCAGGATCCAGCGCCGCCCATCCCTTGACTCCGCCCGGCCGGGCCGGCGGGCACTGGGAAACCCAGGCCCCCAGCCCGAGGCGACATGCCACTTGACCCGCGTGAGGCCCCACGGGCCCGCCCAACCCTCCGGGATATCAGGACCAAAGAGGTGTGTTGGTCCCCCGTCACAACTAGCACCGTGCGACGGGGGAACTCAACCTCCAGAACTCCGTGAACCCCGGGGGACGGGCCGAGGGCGCGCTGCTACCCCGATAAAACTAAGCTGGTAGGCAGGACCGGAGAAGTTGCCCTGCCTGCTAATAGTAGGGATAGTTGGTGTTGCAGGGCCAGGTGAAGGACATGGACGTTGGGATGAGATGGGCGTATGGACGGGAAGCGTATGGACGGAAGGACGAGTGGGGCACTCCTGGTCTCACTCCTCGCCGGTATGATGGTCGCCGGGTCATTGGGGCACTCAATCCCCCCAACCGCGTAAAGTTGGTGCCTCATCGGTGGGGGGGAGGGGGGAAGATGGTAGGAAGGCCGAGGAAAGCATCCCAGTTAAAGTTGAACCCCATGAAACCAAATATGCATCACGAGGCATAGTAAACTGCTACGATCTGAGAGACGTACCAGAAGACGAAATAGTTGAAGGCTTGTCGGAGTTTGGCGTGACAAGAGCTAGAAAGGTGAAGGTTAGACGAGGTGCAGAGCTGATTGCGACCAACAATGTTATCCTGACTTTTAATTAAAGTGACTTGCCTTCTGAGATTCGGGTGGGATACACTCGTATGATGGTGCGAGTTTTTCTGCTGAACCCCATGCAATGTTTTAAATGTCAGAAATACAGACACACTAACCAGTATTGCAGAAATCGTTCCGTGCGTAGCAGGTGTGCCTCCCCAGACCACGCTAGCGAACAGTGTACCTCCCGAGTGCCATTCTGTGTGAACTGCTGCAAGGGACAGGACCCCCATACATCTTTCGACCGTGCCTGTCCAAGCTACTCAAAAGAGAAGGAAATTATCTCTGTTAAGCACACCAAAAAGTCATGTTTCGGGAAGCTAGGGATCTGTATACCCAGTCTCATCCCATCGCATCATGCGCTTCGAGGGCCAGGAACACCTCACCAAACCCACATCAGGTACCAAACCCAAACAAACCCGATCAACTGATCATTCATCTAAATTATTTTCTGCGCTCACTCGGCGTATCAGTCGCTTCGCCAACGACACCACAAACCCAAGCTGTTGAGACCTCCTCTGAGGTGGTAAAGGGCGTTGCCTCGCCGCCAGCAGCCCTTGATGTCGCTACGCCGTCTACTGCAGAGCGGGATGCTGAGGACTGGCACCTTGTCCAACGAGGCAAGAAGCCCACCGAGCCCTCCAACAACCACCTGGAGTGTCTGCCCGCCTCGTCTGGCGATCTCGCAGCGAGCCAGCCCATCCCTGCATCACCAAAACGAACCAAAAGCCCCCCACCCCAATCATCTTGTTCACGAAAGGTCGGCGCGTCCTCCAGACGGGTCCCCGTGGTTGCACCTCCGGCAACCCGGACGTATCCCTCGGTCGATATCCGCCCTGGAGCTCCGGACATGGGTGCGTCTGGACGTGAATCACGAACTGGGTCTCGTGAGCCGTCACCGAGGGCAAGGACCGACCGTCGGTCTCCCGGGGCCACGCCCCCACCACCTCCAGGCCCTGGAGTCAACCCTGTAGGCACCTCTGAGACGGGGAGGATCATGGGCCCGCATCCAACGCTACCCCATGGAACGGTGGCGGGGCGCAAGCGAACCTCACCATAGACACCATCACCGCCCGGTGGAGCATACCCCAGATCTCGTCCGAGATCGTCTGTGGATCCAAAGTCCGTTCCACATTTATAGAGTAATGGCCTCACGTTTTAGCAATTATTTTCCTTTAGACGGTCCCTCGAGGACATGTCCGACAGACATCTTCAAGTCACCTCACCTCGCATCTAGTCAAGCCTAGCCAACCATGACGTCACCTGTTTTACAGTAGAACTGCAGAGGTGTGAGGACCAGCCTGGAGGAACTCCAACTCCCGACCACTGAATACACCCCTGTACCCGTGAGCCTATAAGAAACAAAACCTTTTTATGGGCGCTGTATGACCAACGCAGTCGATGCGCCCGAAAGCCCACATAACCAACCAAGAAACAAAGCTTTCAGCCGGGACTCAGTTTTATCTAGCAGACTGTCAGATTTTTCGCAACGACGTACAAACAGACACCATTGCTCATGGAGGTGTTCTGGTGGCTATCCACCGCAGTGCTCCTGCACACCCTCTGTCATTAACCACGAGTCTGCAGGCAGTAGCTGCACGGATATTCTTTGGACACCGGGAAATCAGCATATGCTTACTGTACCTCCCCCAGGCACACCTGTCCACCCTATAGAACTTGGGCGACTAATTACCGGGCTCCCTCCACCTGTTTTACTTGTCGGAGATTTTAATGTCCACCATACGATTTGGGGGAGCGTTGAAAGAAACGCACGTGGGCGACTTGGGACGGGGATGGCCGAGTGGTTAAGGTGTCGGGCGATGGGTACCAAAGGTCCCGGGTTCGATTCTAGTGCCACTCAGGACATTTCCGAATCCCGCGGCCCACCGGCGAAACAGTGTGGGCGGCGCCATTAGCTGTGAATGCGCATAAAGTGTGTCGTGAACCAACCAATAAATAAACACGTGGGCGAGTTCTGGAAAGGTTTTTCACCGACGAATCACTATGTATTCTAAATTCAGGCGCACACACCCACATAGCACTCCCGTCGGGAAGCACTTCAGCGCTGGAGCAGTGTGGCCAGTCCGGAACCGGTGCAGATCTTCGACTGGTCAGTCGACTCGGACCCCAGAGGTAGTCATCACCTCCCAATATGGCTTCACTTCACACATGGTGCCATCCTAGGAACAACACCTGCCGTTGGTGGGGTGTCGGGGATGGTGGCAGGTGTGGGTGCGATGTGTTGTGGGGGTGTGAGCGGGGTGGGTGTGTGTGGGGTGAGTGGGGTGTGGGTGATGGGTGTTCCAAATAGTTCTTAAACTCGGGGTGAGTGGTATGGATGTGTGAAAAGTATTTTAGATATTGCTAACTTCGACGAACTGATTGAACTACTTGAACTGACTGAACTTATTGAGGACTTGACCTAACTCACTCCTTTGTTGATTGTGCCTATGTCAGTGGTGTATTGTGTTGTTCTTCGCCACCACCTCCACCACACATTCCCCAAACCCCAGCCGATGTAATGTTGGTTTGAGTTGCCGCCCTAATTCGAATTTATATATGTGCTAGGCCAAAGTTTTGGGAAGACCGTATAGGTAAATGAGTCTAGCCAGATTATAATTAATTCGTTGCATTAGAGAGTTGATGAAAAATGAAATTTGCCATTGGTTTGAACGACATGTCCCGTGTTGGACTTTTTGAACGCCAGTAGTATAATAATTTTGTGCAATGCACCGCACGAAATAGGTGCCTATGTTGAGTCCCAAAAGGCTTCCGCTGATCCTTAACGCTACCTACTCACATTCATTCTCCTCATTCACTTCACATTTGCTCGCCCCATTCATGCTCTCCTTATTAATTAATGAATTGCGTGGTCCCCAAATTTAGCTCCCGACTCTCCTCAGCGGTACACAAACACATAGATCGACAGACCATTGCTCTAATTTTTATGGTACGTTGGCCGAACAAGTAAACCTTTCACTGCCAACCATGGTTGGTCTAGCCATTATTGGCAGCGTTCCTCGCGTTGACAAAGTCTTAACTGCAACGAGGAGGCTCATCGTATTGGCTCCGAGGGCTGATACAAGTGCTCTGGTGTCTGACCGACATACCTAGCCTGAAGTTCGATCGAGATGTCCCGCCGGGCCTTATTCGTCGTACACTTGCGACCAGGTCTGACGTATCCCACGGGCGGGCACGGATCCCTACCACGTTGAGTACGTCCCTGGTCGTCGTTGTACCCTAGCCGGCCCTACCACTTTTAGCCTCGGGACTTATGGCATGCCAAACCCGTCCATGTGTCCCTCGAATCTCTGCACCAACCGTGCCCACGTGCAGAGTTCGGGGGTGGACAAATTACCGGGAAGTGTTTTGCCTATGCCCTATAGTCCGGCGCCAGACTTCCGGCGAACGCAATGTGGTGGCCCTTTTATCGGCCTCTCCCACATGCATACCATGTGCGCCCCCTCACCTGCACGCCTGGGTCGCAGAGGCCAGATGGATTTTGCGGTCAACGATCCAGAGCAGGTGAATTAACACGCGCCCTGGAGGGCCTCGGAAAATTACGCGCACTGGAGGGGGCGGATTTCGCCCCCCCCCCGAGATCTCGACTCCTACTGGGGATAGAGCAACAAAATTCGCAGGGTGGATGGGCCCCGTAGTGAACTCTATTGTGTGCAAATTTCATGACCTTAGATCAATATCTTCTAGGTCAAATGAGGTCAAAATATGAGATTAAAATTTGGTTTTGCGTGGATTGCCTTGTCATTGTTGTGGGTCGCTGTGATTGTGTTTGAATGCTTCAAAATTGGCATTAATCATGTTTTGAACATTACTAATGATGCAATACGGATCCCAGATCAGCCATGTGACCTCAGGTCACCTATATAGGAGCACTTTAGCAGGTCATTACCTGCTCCAGTTACCGGAACCTGGCTGCCCACCCGACTGCTCCGTTGGGCGGTTCGGCACAATCGGCTTCGCAAAGAAAGGAGTGAAATACATGAATAAAGTATGGAAACGCTTAGGCACACAATGACAAACAGTAGATTTCGGCATGTGTAGGGAGTAACATATAAAGTGACATCAATCGCATGACATTCATTTGAATTATTGAGAACATTCCAGTTGACCAAGTTTGGTTCTATTAGCCTGTCATGAACTTCACCTGACTTGACCCTGGCGATCTGATATGACTTGAATTATATAGCATAACAAAATACGTCAAACAAATTGCTAGTGTTGTCAAAAACAGTACCCTTTTGGCAATATACGGGAAGCGCATCAGCACCGATTTTTGTGGTCTGACGCTACGAATTGTTTTTACTTTGACGGCCCCTAACTTAAACAGTTTTCGGCCGATTTTAATTTTCCGTACTTCAAACAATGCGCCGGTCATTTCCAAGAGGTAAGCAAAAAATGGTGTGTATCGACGAGGAAAAGATGGAGTTATATACGAAAAATCGGAGGGGTAGGCTGATTTCACTATCCCCCCTCCAGGACGTCTGTTAACTTGTCATAAACTTGACCTGACTTGACCTCGGTGACCTGACGTGACTTTGAAACAATATAGCATAACAATATACACCAAACAAGTCGCTAGTTTTGCCAAGAACACTTCCTTTTTGCCGATATACGGAAGCGCTTCAGCGACGATATTTGTGGTCCGGCGCGGATAAATTTTGTACGTTAGCGACCCCTAACTCGAAAAATTTTCTGTCGATTTTCATTTTTCTTGCTTTATACAACGCATCGGTCAGTTATAAGTAGGTGCACAAGCAACGGCGTATATCGGCCGGTAAAATCTGGAGTTATCTACGAAGAACCGGAGGGGTGGGCGGATTTCGCCCCTCCCCCCCTCCAGGGCGCGTGTTAATGCCCCCGAAGTGTCCGTTCATCGCAACCTCTCGCAATTAGACGTTATCCAAACGCATGTCATATTTATAACAACAATAATATTTTAGACAAATTGAACTGGCTTGAACACTCACTGCCACCACCCGGAAAGGCGCAGTCCATAGGGGCACGGCTCGCAGGTCGTCTGCCTCGCTTGTAAATTTATTTCACCGTACAAATTAATATCAGGCACATATCCAAGCTGTGTGAATCATTCCACCTTGTCGGGAAGTACTCACGGTACTATCCGTCTACGGGTCGGCTGTTGATGACCCGGTCAGAGCGAAAAGCGCGGCGCGCACCCCTCATAACCCGCGGCACGGCCGCCATTGCAATTCTGGACGTAAATATCCTCCCCCTCCTCGCACCTGGTCGCTGAGGTATTTACTACGCGGGCACCGTTTCAAGATGGTCGTAGTTCTCACGTCATCCATTGCTGCTGGTCCCCAAGGAGGGTCTCGGACTCGGCCATTGGCTTGTGACATCGATACCCTCTTGTTTATCCAAGTCTCGCCACTCAACGCGTAGCTGGAGGGCGCCCCAAGAGTTGCTGGATTTTTACTTGGTTTGCACCACGGTGGGAAGTTAGGCTATAATATCATGTATTTATCTCCGGTGAATGTGCGGGTCGAATGCTTAGGACGAGGAGAGGGGGACAGATAATGATATTGCACACACATTACGATGCGTGTAAAAAACGGTCCGAGAGATGGCCATTTTCACGGCCTACCCGTGTCCGAGAACCTGATAGTGACAGATATTGCACAAGCATTTTTGGAACGCATGGCAAACGGAACGATAGATGACCATTTTCAAGGCCCACCCTTGTCCGGGGACCTGTTAATGACGGATTTTGCACAAGCATTTTTGCAATGCCTGGAAAACGGAACGAGAGATGGCCATTTTCAAGGCCAACCCGTGTCCTGGGACCCGATAATAACGGATATTGCACAAGCATTTTGCAACGCCTGGCAAACGGAACGAGAGATGGCCATTTTCAAGGCCCACCCGTGGCCAGGAACCTGATAATGACGGATATTGGGATCCGGTTTGTGGCGAGTATCCCCGCTCGTCAGCCCAAGCTATGCTCGTCGACGGCTTGGCAATCGTTCCCTGTGTCGGCCCGTCGCTCAAACGTTTCCATCGTCAAAGATAGTATATTGACATGTATTTGCAGGGTACGACAGAAGGGTTGGAGTACGGTCCGGACACACGCATTCTCCGTCCAACCCCCCCCCCTTTCCCATGTACGTTTACCTACCCTACCCTTCTAAAATAGACGTGCGCAATCAACGCCACCGTCCGCTCGCATGTCCCCCCGCGGCTAATCACCCAATGAATGACCTGGTGGTACCCTCTTGGGTTCGGGCGACGGCGCCGGGCGGGGAGAGCCTCTACGGTTTCATTGTCCATGGGGTAGCCCGAAGATGGAGGGGAGGTGTCGGTCGACGACGCTCACATTTTTTCCGGTGGTTTGGGCGCGTCGTCTCTTTCTTCTCGACTGCCTAGCAGACTCTTGTTCCCTGGAGAAGGTGATAAAAGTTGGGCCAGTTTGGAAGAATGAAGAAGGAGTGGCCGCCCGACGGTACTCAGATTTTGGTGGTCGGCTGGCTTCTTCGGCCGCCTTGGCTCTGCCCGAGATTACTCAAATCTCTGGGAGAGAGAGGGCGGGGTCTTCCAAGAATAAGTGCTCCCGAGAGTGTGAGCGTGTCAGCCTGAGAGCTTGCGAGTGAGAGATCTTGAGCGTGAGAGAGAGAGCGTTTTCTGCCTGTCCGTCAGTTTGCTTTAATTTTCTGTAGCCTCGCCTCTTTTTCTCTAGCCCACTCCCAGGGCTTGGGAGTGAGCTCGTGCTCTTGATTGGGTTTCCCTTTGCCGCCTGAGGCCTTCATGACGTTTTTTCTGGCTTGGGTGGCGAATGCTCCAGATCCGGGCCACCGACCTCACGGGCCGATGACCCTTCTTCCGGACGTGGTTCAGATGGTGTTCGCACCTCCGGTGGCCAACTGGACGGGGTGCCGGGCCATTATTCTGGTTCGCCCGGATGTTTTTGCCGGAGCCGCCCTCTGGTCTTTGCGCCGTCGCCACTCGCGTTTGCGTATTCGTCATGGCAAATAATTGGAAGGGTAAGGTGGCCGGGATCTAGCTGGACGTCTGGCGGCCTGTTCGGGTGGGAACAAATGTGAAAGCTTCATGATGAAAAAAAAATGGTAAACCTCCTTACAGAAGCTCCAAAGCGCTGATTGGGTGGAATTCGCAGCTCGACTTCAAGTTACTTTTAGTACAATTAATAATAGTCTTACTGTATCCTTAGAGGATTTCACATCCCTACTATTGCAATGTGCCACATGGAGTATCCCGCGCACCTCGGGCAGGCCACGGCGCGCATCGGTGCCGTGGTGGACAGAACAATGCCGAGATACTATTCGTGCCTGTCGACGCGCTTTCCGCAAATTTGACCGTGATAGCACTACAACTAATTTGATCGCCTTCCAAAAAGCCAGGGCGGCCGCACGGCGTACAGTGCGAGAAGCCAAGAGGACGTCATGGCGACAGAACGTGAGCACGCTAAACCAATCCACACCTGCGAGATTAGTGTGGTCCCAGATAAAACGTATATCCGGACGATCTCGCTCAACACCACTTCCGGTTCTGCATGTCGGTGGTACCACAATCACGGTTCCTCTTGCCGTGGCTAACACTATCGAAAGAACTCTCTCTCTCTCTCTCTCTCTCTCTCTCTCTCTCTCTCTCTCTCTCTCTCTCTCTCTCTCTCTCTCTCTCTCTCTCTCTAAATCAGTTTTAGGCGACATAGAGTTCAGTGCGAAGCTTCACCAATCGACTTCACGACCCCTCAGAGGTGCGCATATAGAAAACCATTCACAATGACCGAACCCGTATCTAAAATCGCTACTCTACACTGCGTATCTGAGGACCTGTGAGTGTCGACAACTAAACGCTCAAACACCTCCGACCAAGCGCACTCTAAGCACTTCTGTCATGCCTCATTTCTCTATGGGAGAGTCGTGAGTTTCCGTCTTCCTGGCGAAAAGCTACTGTCATCCCTATACTGAACCTTAACGAGTCTGGCTCCGACCCTCTACACTATCGACCGATTTCTCTGACTTCATGTCTATGCAAGCTTATGGAGAGGATGGCTAATGTGCGCCTCACATGGTTCCAGATCAACAAGGCTTCTTCACTAGGGTGTGTCGCCTGAACGGTTTTTCTTATGCATAGTGAAATTATCGTGCAGATCACCTAAAAAAACCCTGTGGTCGAAACCAAATCGAAATCAGACAATAAACAAAATATGCGACAGGCCGATAAAGAAACAAATTTGCCGGGCGCCCGGCGTTGACGTCTCCAGTGATGGCGCTCCGTTGCGATTGCCATCTAACACCACGCGTCAGCCGCCGTCGGAGCGCCGCCGCGGCGCTGTGACGAAAAAGGCGGCAGTCGGTGCTGTGGATGACTTATGAATGGATTCTGGTAATTGAAAAACAGATCAGGGGAGCCAGGATATATCTGATTGTAAAGATTAAACTTCACTGAACGACTGATCGCTCCACTTTCCTTTGTCTGTGCTCCACCTTTCACAGTGCTATGAATCATTCGAATAAATTGCGTACGCACTAACGATACAAAATAGCTTCGCATGCCATACATCCCTGTTTTATTAGTCAATCCAAGTCTCCTGTTCCTTTTCGTTACTCAAGTTTCAAGGGAAACTGGGATTATCAGCAGTATGGACAACCTATTAACGAGGGCGACACGAGCCGGCGGCGATCGTCGCATGGCGCGGGGGAGGGGCTGGGATGGGGCGGGAGACGGCCGGCGCACGGTGAGGGTAGAGAACACAAAGAGCGAGACAGGACAGGGGAGGGGAGAGGAGGGCCGCCGAGACAAGGCAGTCGGCGGCGGAGACCCGGCGGGACGACCCGAAAAAGAGTGGTTTGGTGTCTGCAAGTTGTGCTCACTGCCTGTGAAGGACAGTGTTGTTGGGAGGACCCGAGTCGAACATATGGTTCGAGAATGCCGCGATCGCTACTTGCGATAAATGAAAACTGCTGGAAAGAAGTCGGCATCACCAAGTGTACGTCCGTCCGGTGATGAGTGGTTTGGAAAATTGTTTGATATAGCCCGCTGCAAATGTGCTGATATCGATAGCTGCAAATGTGCGATGGCCGACAAAGTGCCACGAATGGAGTTTCCCTTGTCCAAGACCAGAGAGGACCTCGCCAAATCCAAATCGGCACCGCAGATATCCGTGAAACCACTCGTCGACGCACCATGGACGAAAGGAGGCGTCTGACCGCCGAGAGAGTCACATCACCACAACCGGGACCTTCTGGAATGGCCCAGCTAAATTCTAATTCAGACCAAGATTCCGCCACAGATTCATCATCGCTCACATCTGTAGTCAATGAGTCAGAGTATATGGTGAACAGTAACACAAACGAACTGCTAAATACTGTTCTAGCAGCAGATCGGTACGGAGTGTCTAATCGTGCGTGTGCTGCGATCATAAACGGTTTCCAAGTGGACATTGGTCGGATCACTTCTGACGATATGGACTGCATAGTGGATAGCAAAAAAGAATGGCAAGCAAGGGTTCGGATTAGAAGAGAGGTAGTAGCCCAGAGCCATGAGGATCATGCAGGTCGTGTATCTGGTCTCTACTTCGACGGTAGAAAAGACGACACGCTTATGACAGCCAGTTCAAAAAAGACGGAAGAACACATTGTGGTTGTATCCGAGCCAGACAGTGCATAGTTAGGACATTTTACCCCACAGACTGGGAAAGCGGAGGACATTTTTCAGGACCTGAACGCCGTGGCATATGAGGTTGGTGCGGATGTTTCTGTGCTTGGCTGTGACGGCACGAGAGTTAATACTGGCCAAAAAGGTGGTGTTATCCGTTTGTTTGAGCTCGGAAAAAACTGGTCCACTGGTTTGTGTGCCAACTTCATGCAAATGAACTTAATCTTCGTGCAGAATTTAGCCAGTTAGATGGAGTCACAACAGGACCTAAGTCGTTTAGTGGGCTGATTGGCCGGGCTGCTGCAGGCGCAGTAGAAACCTTGCCAGTGGTCGATTTTGAGCCATTCGATGGCGGAAATGTTTCAGAAATGACGCAGGAGATTCTTAGTGACCTAAGTTCAGATCAGGCTATTCTGTACAGTCTGGCGCGTAGTGTCCGGACGGGCTGTATCTCAGATAGAACTGCGAAAATTAAGATCGGTCCACTAAACCACTCCAGGTGGCTGACTCTGGCGGCGCGAATTCTCCGGCTCTACATATCAACCGAACAGCCATCAGACAGTCTGAGAATGCTAGCGGAGTTCATCGTGTGCCACTATACTCCCATGTGGTTCTGCATCAAGAAGAACTGGAAATGTTCTGACGGTCCTGGCAATGCGCTGCACAGCGTGCAACTTCTCAAAAGTTTGCGACCTGAGATAGCGGCCATGGTGCAGCCGGTAATACAGCGCAACAGCTACTGGTGTCACCCTGAGGCAGTATTGCTAGCAATGGCAGCGGGCCAAGATCAAGCCACACGGGAAAGGGCGGTCACTCAAATCCAGCAGTGTATGGGCGCTGCATGACCTCTGCAGTCGATGCGCCCCTAAACCCCAATAACTAACTAAATCCAGCAGTGTCGCAGAACTCAAGTCGATAATGATACTGACGAAGTGCGGAAGTTCAAGCTTCCAAAAGTGAATATGGGGGCAAACAGCATCATGGAGCTGATTGGTTGGTGTAATGAGGCGATAACCGAGCCGCCCTTGACGCAACAACTGTCCGATGATGACTTACTAGACATCATCGCGAGTCCTCTCGAAGTACCGCCATACCCCGTGCACAGTCAGACGGTGGAACGGATAGTGAAAGTGGTGACCGAGGCGTCTTTGAAGGTAATTGGTGAAGAGGCCCGCCACGGTTACATTGTTGCGAAGTTGAAGCACAGGTCAGCAATGGCAGTGCTCAGCAGCAAAAAGGATTTCATGTCTGGTTTTCTGTCGAGCATGTAGACAAGTAGTACAGTTATAAAATGATAGTTCGTACAAAAAATGTGGCCGCTCGTACAATTGGTGACGTCGCTGTATGCCCGTCTCCTTCGGTTGTAGTGGAACGGAGCATGATGCCGATTTCGCCTGGTCTATTTGTCATAACAATAAGATATCAAGTGTCTCAGAATGATTTAATTGGTCTTCGATGTAAACAGACGAGGAATTTTGAAGATGTTCAAGCTTTCAAAAATGAAAATATTAGCATTATACGCCGATAGATCTACTGATTGAAAATGGAACGAACAAGCGACGTAAAGTGAACCTTTCTTTCATGCGTCAGATATCCAGGCAACTTATTAAGCGACTGGTGCTTATCAAATGCCTTTTACCCCACTAAAAACTTTCATTGAGTTTTATTAATGAGCTTCATCACCAGAGTCCATTCATCAGTCATCCACAGCACCGACCGCCGCCTTTTTCGTCACAGCGCCGCGGCGGCGCTCCGACGGTGGCCGGACGCGTGGTGTTAGATGCCAATCGCAACGGAGCGCCATCACTGGAAACTTCAACGCCGGTGGCCGGAAAATTTGTTTCTTTTTCGGCCTGTCGCATATTTTGTTTATTGTTTGATTTCGATTTGTTTTCGACCACAGGTTTTTTTTAGGTGATCTGCACGATAATTTCACTAAGCAAACTGCAATTTCCAAAAAAGGTCCTTCGTGACACACCCTATTCTTCACCAATGCTCAGTCTGGATTTAGGAAAAGCAGGTCCACAGCTGACCACCTTATAACACTTGACACTATAACACACAACCTGGAAGCACGGTATACTTTTGAAACTCTGGAGGCGTGGTGTACGTGGTACTATGGGACGTTTTCTGCATAATTTTCTTAAGGACCAGACATTCCGCGTTGGTGTAGGGAACATAATGTCTGATCGGCTGACGCAAGCTAACGGAGTGCCCCAGGAGGGCGTTCTTGGTGTCGCCTCGTTCGCGCTGATGATCAACGACATTGGAGATGATTTTCCCTGTGGTATCGGCAGGTCTCTTCGTCGACGATGTGGCAATTTGGTGTTCCGCCTCACGCTCTTCCTCGATGGAGAGACAGCTGCAGCTAGCTGTATCTCGTCTAGAGAAGTGGAGGAGCACAAATGGCTTCCTATTCTCTACTTTTAAAACACCTTCGGGGTGCATTTTTGTCGCCGTCACGCCTCTCAAGACCCGATAATTCGCCTGTACGGAGACCAGATCCCCCTTCAATCGTCAGCGAAGTTTTTAGGTGTTTTATTTGACTCTCGACTCGCATACAAGAATCACCTGACAACACTCCGGGACAAGTGCTGGAAGGCGTTCAATATTATGAAGTGTGTCGCCCGCACTACCTATGGTGCAGATAGGGCTACACTTTTACTCCTGTACCGTTTGCTCATTCGTTCGAACCCCCAGACGTGGCATCACCTTTACGTGGTGGTGGGGATTGCGTGCCTCGAGGATCCGGTGGCCAGGCCACCAGAGAGTCGTGGAGAGGTCAGACTAAGAGTGCCTCACTTGTCTTCCCACCCAAACGCTCTCATTCCAATGCTCATCTCATCCCACCATCCATGTCCTTCACCTGGCCCTGCAACACCAACTATCCCAGCTATGAGCAGGCAGGGTAACTTCCCCGGTCCTGCCCACTAGTTCAGTTTTATCGGGGTAGCCGCGCGCCCTCGGCCCGTCCCCCGGGGTTGACGGAGTCCTGGAGGTTGAGGTCCCCCATCGCACGGTGCTAGTTGTGACGGGGGACCAACACACCTCTTTGGTCCTGATATCCCGGAGGGGCGGGCGGGCCCGCGGGGCCTCACGCGGGCCAAGTGGCTGGTCACTTCGGGCCGGGGGCCTGGGAGTCTTCCCAGTGCCCGCCGGGTCGGCCGGCCGGGGTCAAGGGGTGGGCGGCGCTGGATTCCGGTCGGGGTGTTGAATCTCTCTCCCGGCCGGACGAAGGCGCTGCCTGCCCCGTATAGCTTCACGGGCGCCTGGCGACCTCCCGTCCGCGGGACCCAGGCGTCTCCCCAGTAGGGTCCTATGCGGTGGGGCGCCCGGGGAGCCGAAACCAAACACACTGCATGGATTCGTTGAACACAAAAACTCATCCTGGACCCCGAGGGGACCAGAACACGGACTTACCCAGTAGAAGTCGCATCACCAACCCGACACCGGCAAAGGCATACTGCCCTACGAACTCTCCGCGCAATCCGCCGAGCAGAGACCGGCAAAGTATGACGTCGACGTCAAGAACAAGCATACCACGCATTCTGATATTTACTTCCATTGACCCAGAAAAGACCCTGTCATCTCTCCCGGCCTTCCAGCGTAAGAGAGGATGCGACCGCCTCGGGACCGTTACGCGCTGTGACAAGTTGAGGGAAGGTGGGATAGAGGTAGAGTTCCGAAATCAGGAGGACGCAAGGAGATCTTTGGGCATGGACAAGTTCATTGATAGCGTAAGAACCCGAGATGTTGCTAGAAACATCGCCATTCCCATTAAGGTTGAACCACATAATACGAAGAACTTTAGCAAAAGGGGTGATCAACTGTTACGATCTGAGGGACGTCTAGGAGGCTGAGATAGTTGACGGACTGACTGAATATGGTGTGGTAGAGGCACAAAGAATGAAGGTGCGAAGGGGAAGGGACCTCCAACCAATTAACATCATTCTCACTTTTAGCTCCACTGACCTGTCATCGGCAGTGCAAATAGGCTACATCGGAGTAAACGTGCGAGTGTTCGTCCCGAATCCAATGAGGTGCTTCTAGTGCCAACGATATGGCCATACACCTCGGTATTGCCGCGGCCACCCTGCGTGCGGAAAATGTGGATCGGCGAAGCACTCTCTTGAAAAGTGCGAATCGCAGCATGTGTGGTGTGTGAACTGTGGTAAGACACAAGTGCCACACACCATCTCTGATCGATCATGCGCAGCGTACTTAAGGGAACGAGAGATATTGTCGTTGAAATGTACGAGGAATCTGTCCTTTCGGTAAGCCCGTGAGGCATATGACGAAAACCACCAAAAAGCGTCCTATGCCGAGATGACTCGCGGTAGCCCGACCACCTTTGCACAACAGCAGCCCACCAGTGCCACACAGTTACTCATCCAACTTGGCACTTTGTTACGTTCGTTTGGTATTGCGTATACACACCCTTCCACGGGATCTGAGACAACAGAGCCGCAACACACAGGCCAACCAAGGCCGGGGCAGGCCAAATAAAAGCCAACCCGAGAAAGACCACAGTCTTCTGAGGTATCTGGGACAGAGGCACAGAAGTAAGGAGACGATTGGACCCTGGTGCAGCGTACCAAAAAAAGAACACCAAACCCCCGAAAACCCAATCCACCATACCCAATATTCCCACATCGAAAGTAGCCAGTCCCACTCCCGCATCCCCATGATCAGTCCATGCACCTCTTCCTCCTGCTCCTCCCTTCCTCCCCTTCCTCCCCTCCTCCCCTTCCTCCCCCTCCCCTCCAACGCTTCGCGGTCTATCACCGCGACGCATCCCTGTCACGCCTCCATCAGTGACGTGAAACCCGAAGGCCAGCGCTCGCCAAGTAGCCCTGGATCTGGGACCTGTTGGTCGGGCAAGCCGAAACGCGTCTCCGAGCGTGCAGCAGAGCCCATACTTCCCAGCTGACAATTCAGCAAACGTCGGCACCTGGAGATTCCTCAGCTCCCGCTGAGACGCCTCCACCACTCGTCCCACAACGTGGTGGCGATGCTCCGGTACCTTCATCCCCGATCAGAGGCAGGAAGCGAGCTCCGCCGTGGCAGGTATCCCCTACCGACGGAGCAAGCCCTATGGGAAGGTCACGGATCCACTCCGGATCCATAATGTTGCAGTGATAGCCCTATCAGTCACTCCGTCGTCTTAAATCGTTTTAACTGGCTCCTTTAATGGCCATTTTACAGTGGAATTGCCTGTGCCTGAAGACTTCCGTTCTTGATCTTGCGACCGTTTTACACCGGTGCAACCCTACAGCCATCTGTTTTCAAGAGACGAAACTAGCTCCAGAGGACATAGTCAGACTCAAATGCTACAAAGTGTACCGTGGCGATGCACATCCTACAAACATCTCTCTTGGAGGCGTACTACTTGCCATCCACCACAGTGTACTAGCGCGTGAGCTGCCTCTCCGAACACCTTTGCAAGCAGTTGCAGCGCAGGTCACACTTGACCACCGTCGCATAAATTTATGCTCCCTGTACCTGCCCCCAGGAAGAGCATTCTCTACCGCGGAGCTGAATGAGCTTCTGGCGGAATTCCCACCATCAGTACTTCTACTGGGAGACTTGAATTCCCACCACACCGCTTGGGGGTGCTCGGATGTCTGTACACGGGGTCGAATCCTGGAGGCTTTTATATTGAACGAGCCTCTCTGCCTCCTGAACACAGGTACGCACACCCATTTGGCGCTGCCATTGGGCCAAACATCAGCACTAGACTTGAGCATAGCCAGCCCCGAACTAACTCAGCAGTTCGAATGGCCAGTTCATGATGACTTCCGGGGAAGTGACCATTATCCGATATGGTTGACATTTCGGAGAGCCGTAGTTCTGGGAGTACGGGCGCCACGTTGGAACTTGAGGGCTGCAGATTGGACTAGTTTTGAATCTCGGGCTTTTATAACAGACATTACAAATCGCTGTACTAGTGTGGAAGATTTTACATCATGACTTCTCCAGTGCGCCAATAAGTGCATTCCACGCACCTCTGGCAACCCGCGCCGTATTCCAGTTCCTTGGTGGAACGAGGAATGCAAACAGGCTATCTGCTCCCACAAACGAGCCCTTAAGGAGTTCAGCAAGCACACCACTATGGGTAATATGCTAGCGTTTAAATAGGCCAGGACACCGGCTTGACGAACCATGCGTGCTGCGAAACGTTCCTGTTGCCGAGCATATATAGGGAAGATCAGCCGAACGACACCAACATCCGAAGTATGGTCGCGTATAAAAAGGATATCTGGTTAGTTTAATTCAGCCGCATTGCCGGCCCTCAACATTGGAGGAAATATCGTATTTGATCCAGGCGAGGTAGCAAGCCACATTGCTCACGCTATTGCGAAGCGTAGCCAATATACTGATCCAATTTTCTTGCAACACCGTACCCGGTGTCAGGAGGATGAGATCAGTTTTAACACAACTCAACAACTGCACTACAACCTGCCGTTTAGTCGGGCTGAACTCGCCTTCGCACTCAGAAATTTGAAAGGTGTGTCTGGGGGACCGGACGCAGTACACAATGAAATGCTACAGCACCTACCGAAGTGCGCAAAACATGTTCTCACTATTTTCAACGGACTGGACCACTGGATGTTTCCCTTCCGCCTGGCGGAAAGCAACAATAATACCAATACTAAAGCCCGGCAAAAGCGGCGATGATCCCTCTCACTACCGTCCAATATCGTTCACTTCATCATTGTGCAAGCTCATGGAGAGAATGGTTAGCCTTCGACTTACTTGGTCCTTGGAGACCCGCAACATTTTAACAAACGACCAGTGTTGCTTTCAGAAAAATCGCAGTACAGTAGACCACGTGCTAAG
Source organism: Imbricaverruca yamaguchii (assembly GCA_034440575.1). Classification (NCBI taxonomy): domain Eukaryota; kingdom Metazoa; phylum Arthropoda; class Thecostraca; family Neoverrucidae; genus Imbricaverruca; species Imbricaverruca yamaguchii. Next base: position 86,446 of record JAOTOL010000875.1, on the reverse strand, counting down.
ACTGGACACACAAATTCCTATGGCTTTTGCGAAGAACAAGCACCTAAGGGCAGTGTTCTTCGACATTGAGGGCGCCTTTGACACCGCCTGGAGACATGGGATCCTGCTGAGGATTTATCAGTATTGACTCCGCGGAGCCTTGAGCATGTTTCTCACGAACTTCATGACAGACAGACAGTTTTGTGTGCGTGTAGGCAACCAGACCTCAGGTTGGCTGCGCCAAGTCGAGGGAGTTCTTCAGAGCACAACTCTCTTTTCTCTTATAATTAACGACATCGGTGGCTCACTCTCCTCATCAATCGGACGATCGCTGTTCCCTGATGACTTTGTTATCTGATCGCACAGCTCGTCGACCCATCTTATGGAGCGACAGCTGCAGCTTGCAATCGCCCGTCTTGAAAAATGGGGACATAGAAACGGATTCAAGTTTTCTATAGCAAAGACATCTGCAGTACACTTCTATCGACGTAGACGTAACTGCCCGGACATGGCGTTGAGATTATGCGGGTACGATGTTCCTACAACGCCGGTGACTCGTTTTCTTGGCGTGCAGTTTCGTCATCGTCTTACATACAGATAACATATCAAAATACTCAGACAAATGTTTTAAAGCACTTGCGATATTGAAGCGTGTATCTCGTACGTCATACGGGGCTGATATAAAAACACTACACCTGCTGTATCGTAGCCTGATCCTCTCAAAGCTCGACTACACTTGTTTTATATACGATGCTGCATGTGCTGCAACGAAGCGAACGCTCGACCCAGTACATCATGCTGCGGTGCGAATAATTACAGGGGCATTTCGCACTTCTCCAACGGTTAGCGTGCTGGCTGATGCCCATGAGCCTCCATTGTCTATGAGACGCGACATGCTGGGTCCTCGATACGCCTGAAAAATGCGACATTTCCCGTCATATCCAGCGGTTTTTTCTCATGACATACATGTCCTTCGTAATCACATTAGGAGAGGAACTCCTTACTGTGTGCGAATGAGGACACCCTTGGAGCGAATGGAAATACGACTACGAGGAATTCGGCAATACGAAGAACTGTACTTATCCATGGGAACTGATCTCCCCCTCTATATTTCCCTCGCTGGCACGAGAAAGCGAGATGTCACAAAAAGGAGCTACACTTACACTCGCTGGAGCATATATACACCACGTATCATAATCACCTCATCACTTACACGGATGGCTCGAAAATAAACACCGGAGTGGGTGGTGCTTTCGTGAGTGTTCGTCACACGATAATGCTCACTGCCTCCACACGCCACGGTCTTCGCTGCCGAGTTGATCGCCATCAAGAAAGCACTGGCATGCATCGAGGTCGATGACTAGGTTTTATATGTTATTCTGACTGACTCCCTCAGCGGTCTCATGGAATTACGTAGTTTCAATCCACAAAACGTCATTATACGAGACATTTTATTGCAACTCACTTCGCTTCATCGTATGGGAAAGCATGTCGCATTTTGCTGGATCCCGGCACATGTAGGAATCCGTGGAAATGAGTTGGCAGACCATGCTGCGGGGCGTGCGGCATATTCGACCTGCCGGCGTGCGCTTTCACTTCCTGCTAGTGACCACTACCCAACAATATCATCATTTCTTTTCAGGCTGTGGTAGGAAAGCTGGGGCCGAATACAACCAAACAAGTTGAAGTGAATCAAACCACACTTGGCACTGTGGCCCTCGTCATTCAGTCGAACTAGAAGGGACGAAGTGGTCATCTGTCGTCTCAGAATTGGTCACACGCTAGCAACTCATAGATACTTACTGTGCGGAGACTACAGACCGAAATGTGTGAAGTGTAATGCCGCGCTGACTGTGCACCACGTGCTGGTGACGTGCCCAGCATATGCAGAAGAACGCAGGCGGCACTTCGGATATGATGCGAATACTCTGAGATTAGTTGACTTACTGGGAAGCGATTCCCGATTTATCTATAACAGAGCAGTTTTAAGCTTCCTCGCGGAGATACGATTCCAAGTGACATATGTACCTACTTAGGTGATATCTTACTCCATCAGACATCTTTTATTCGAACGTGACAATCTGACGCATGTCTAAGTAATTTCGTTATCGGTGCAATATAATCCACATGGATTGACGCACCCTAAAACCCCAATAATAAGCATCATCATTCGTTCGAAGCTTGACCATGGATGTTTTGTTTATGGCTGTGCCAGTGTCTCCAACAAGCGCATGCTCTATACGATCTACCATGCCACATTGCCTATAGCCACAGGGGCATTCCGAACCTCTCCGACAGCAAGCCTCCTGGCAGAGGCTGACGAAGCACCGCTCGCCCTGAGGCGTGATAACCTGGGACTACGGTATGCCTGCAGAACAGTGTTGGATTTTCACTTCCCGGTCTTGGATTCGGAGTGTATAATTTTTTGGCTTGCCAAAGTATGGAGTGTATAATCTTGAGAAGCACTATGTTATGGGGTGTATAATTTCCCAGTTTGCCAAATTATGGGGTGTATGTTGAAGCACCAAGTAACGGAGTATATACATTTGATATATAACGAAGTGTATACATTTTGAAAAATGCAGTGATGTCTCCTGGAATGAAGAATAAAAAACCAGGGGCCTCGGTAGCTTGGATGGTGGAGCGTGGGACTCGAATCTCGCGGCCGGCGGCATTTGCAGAGTCCACCCACGACCAATCGGTGTGATATAGGGTGGCGGCGCTATGCAACCTTGCGGTTGAATGCGTCGTAAAATAACCCGATAATTCTTCTTCCTCAAGAATAAAACGCCTTTAAGTCATTTGTTAGGTTATTATCCTAGTGTCTCACAGACAACCAGATGGGGTCCACCACACATCGTCGTCTGAAGTCATCCACGTTACGTGAATGACTTATAAGGCAACTTCCTGAGCAATGGTAGAGAAAATGATCACAAAAGTATACTTAATCGATGTCAACCAAGTTTATATATCAATACCTGCCACTCCTAGCATAGGTACCAACACCGCACAACTAATACAAATTCATAACATACCTCGAGAGCAGGACGTTCGTGCACCGCTGGGTCTAAAATGTGATGGTCTAAAATGTTACTTCGGGATATGGGTTTCGGAATATATAATGGTTCAAGGAAAGTTATACTAAAACAATCCGTCTAAAATCTTTTATTCTCTCCACGATTTAATTTTCTTTTTTCAAATGAGAAAGCTGAAAAAAAATATTGAAGTCAATCCTTATTAGTATTAAATGTATTTCAATGCACTTTTTAGTTCATGTCTGGAATATTTAGTAGAAGCAAGGAATGCTTTGGAAGGATGAAAAGCGACTAGACGGGCGGGCAAATTGCTGCTGTAAAACAGACTATCGTCACGGACGAGCGGAAATTAGCGTCTCATTTCGCGCCATGATTGCTATGAAATACCAAAAAATGAAAATAAGTTAGAGAAAACTGCCAAGAGAATTACAGCGAACCTTTTTCTCAATTAATAATAATCAGGACTGTGGGAAGAAATTAATCATTGGATCAGAATGAGGCTTATAAGAGTGTAGAGGATTAGGTCAACACACGTAAATCTGAATTTGTCCCGAGTGGGGAAACCTCGCGGGCGGAGTGGCATGAATACAACTATTCCCGCTTGTTGATGAAATTCGGAAACAATATAAGTCATGAAATCGAAAGAAGGTGAAATTTCTGGTTCTATGGGTCTTCATTTTGGAGCAAAGTGTTAGCAGGTTTTAGGAACGTTTTGGTACCATTCAGGGCAATTTTCATGGGGAAAATCCTTCCGATATCTTTTATGTATATCGCTCCTGACTGCTTCATAATATACATATGAATGGTTTTATCCATCCCAATTGATGCAGAACATATCATTCTCCAAGAAACCAAGAAGAAATGCATTATCCATGGCTTTTCGTGGCAATGGTTCAAATAGCTCCGGCCGGAGTGGGAGATAGAGAGCGGTGAATTCATTGAATCCAAGAACGCGGTCGGGCTGGTGGAGGTGAATTCCTATATTTGGTTAGCGGAGCGTAGTGGTTTTTTTATTCAACGAAGGATTTTCTTTAAAGCTCTTCGCTGCTATTCGGATGGAATTGACCGTCTTTGGCTCGAGGTATGAGAGGTTGTATTATCTGACTATGTAGGTACCTACCTATTTACCTATATCAAATATCTTCGCGGTAATTCGAGTTATTGATCTGGATAAACCAAAGCTGTAAGCTTGTGTTGTGTGACGGGATATCTTCAGATAATACAAGGAGCAGGATATGATAATATTAATTGCTGCGATGTTTTGCGATGTTTTGCTTGTTTTGCAGATATTATAGATATGCATGCATTCAAGCATTATTTGTGCATTCATGAAATGTTCAGGAATTATTAGGTGCATCCTGTCCCCATTCTCCATTGAATACCATTATACTTTTTAACATTTCTGGTCTGTGACTTTCTGAATGGACAAATTTGCAGTTTAAGGTGATTTGATTTCTTGAAATTTATTTTTTGTTCAATGATTATGAATGTGTTCATAATGTAGGTACTTACATGATATGACCACACATTTTTTGGCAAGTGCAGTTGGGTAGCAAAATGACACCAAAAAAGTGGCTCGGGTTTGGTTGGGAAATATACCATGAAATGTGATGTTAAAAATGAAGAAAAAGCTGCAGCCTAACTGGATGCAAGAAAGCCTTTTTTAATAAAAATTTTCTAAGCAATTTTTGTCTTTAACAAATTAAAAGTAAATGGTCTATTCTAACCAAACAGCCTATGCTAGCCCGAGTGTTTTTTAAATTAAAAAAACTTTTTTTTATATAATACTGAATGATTCTGAAAGGAATTTCAAAAATGGATAGCTTACAAAAAAAAATAATCTAGCATAACTTAGCCAAACCTAATACCTTTGTATGCTTCATGGAGGCAAAATGTGTGTAAAACATGTGTGGAAAAGTAATAGCGCCCATGACAATTCCTATGCTGTAGCAAAACATGGCTCATATCCACCAGTATTTTGGAGATTTGGGGGAAGTGCTACACTTTGTGGCTTACCAGTTGTGTGGATGCCACTCTAGCTCTTGGTGTTCATCCATACATTCTTCTGGGCACATCTGGACTCTTCTGAGGTTTGTTCACAAATGGAGAACATACACATGAATGCATTGGTGGCTGTTTATTAATTCACCTGCACCTCACCAGAAATCGCACATGCACAAATGGAATGTTATGGAATGATATGGAAGATGAAATGTTGTGAAATATGGAATGTTCAGTGGCATTCAGATCATATTCAGACTGCAGTGATCCATATTTTGCCATCCATTGACATATGTTGTACTTGTGCATGCTAGCAAACTGATATTCTTCCAATCTGGCTGGCATCTCATTTTCGGCTCCACTCCTGCCTCCTCTTTGAATGTGCCTACAGATGACCAGAAATAACAAATGTGTATTATCCTCAATTATACTGGAAACTTTATGTGGTAAGGGACCCAGTATGACTGAATCTTCCTCTCCACCCAAGTTATCACTATTGTATAATGACATCTAGCTGTCTTGCTAGTTAAGTATGTCTTCACCCAGCAATGCGAGGAGTGTATTTTTTCCGGAGTGTATAATTCTTTGGATTGCAAAAGTTCCAAAAAAGGGCCACTTTTCCAACGCTGCTGCAGAGTGAGACTGTCTCCCACGAATCCGGCATACAAGGCCCTGTTTGGTCACCGTGCACTTTCGCTGTTTTGTGGTTCACGTCGAAATGTTTTGCCACCGTTCTGTGTGCAGTTAGTGAGCTAGTGGAAGGGAGCGGTGTCAAGCTGCGCAGCATTCGAAGGATGGTTACACTGCCAGTCCCCCCTTGGGAATTGTTGCAGCCGTTAGTGGACATGACATTGTCTGAGACTTCTAAGGACGAACTTGTCCCAGAACTGTTTTGGGTGAAAGCCCTAGAACACCTTGACACTTACCACACGTATACTGTCACCTATACCGACGGGTCGAAAACCGCTGATGGTGTGGGGTTTGCGTTTGTAAGTGGAGCCACGACTAGATCGTTTACGCTGCCTCATCACGCATCAGTCTACACGGCCGAACTCATGGCAATCACGAAAGCCCTATGCTTCATAGAAGTAGGGAACGACGTGGACCATGTCATACTATCAGATTCTTTAAGTAGCATCCGCGCGATAAAGACGTTTTATCCGCATGACCCCATCGTGCAGGACGTTTTATTGCGCCTAACTAAGCTCAAGCGAATTGGAAAAAATGTAAAATTATGTTGGATACCCAGTCACGTTGGAATATCGGGGAACGAATTGGCCGACCAATCAGCAAAACGTGCTTCCCGGAGCCAATTCACCCGGCTGCTGCCGCTCCCCGCAGCACACCTCAGCCAGACAATATATTTTTCCAGAACAAGTGGCAACAACTATGGGACTCAACTGGCCAAAACAAACTGAGAGCTTCAAGCCAAGGTTGGGGCGGTGGGAGTCATTGTTGAGAACTTCACGAAAGGAGGAGGTGCTCGCCAGGATGCGGATGGGACACACATATGCCACCCACGGCTACCTACTCCGGAATGAAGACAGGCCAATTTGTACTAGAGAGGTCCAAACTGCAAAAAGTGTTAATGTCTTGTTCCTAAAGGGTGCACCCATTACATACCTCATGGTAAGTTCCCCTGCCAAAAATTGGACCATTTGAACAATTTTTAGAGGTGGTTCCAAAATGCACGTTTGTTCCCATAGCTGTGCTGTGTACTACCCTACCCGTCAACGCGACGCCTTGTTTGTATCACTGAACGTTCGATGCTTAATATTACCTATTTATATGTTAAGGAAGCTTGGGCTATTTTAGCGATCGCTTTTGCTAGGTTTTGTGCTGGTCACAAGCTTCGCATATTCGCCGTTTTGCATCTCCAATCCAGTCCAACATTATCCTAACTTGGGATAGACATTGGCGTCCATGCCTACTGCTCGTACTTTAATCGTGGAAAATAACAATAAATGGCAAAAAGATAACAAGAATACAAAACTTTATCACATATAAGGTGCTGCAATACGAATTATCCAAGGCAGAAAGCACAAGTATCCACTCACACACTCGGTCTCGTCTGGCTCGTCTCACTCGAGTCGGATTCGGAGGTGAATCATGTCCGTGACCCCAATGCCGCAGGCGCCGCTTGGTCAGCGTTCACCCGCGGCACAGCGATCACTACCTTGTTTCAACTCCTGGTAGGGAGCTGGCCCACGAAAGGTCTGCCAACAGACATAATAGAACCACGGACCCCCCGAACTCCAGGTAGTGTATGTATTATCCAAGTACGCGGATTCGAGGCGAATCATGTCCGTGACCCCAATGCCGCAGGCGCCGCTTGGTCAGCGTTCACCCGCGGCACAGCGATCACTACCTTGTTTCAACTCCTGGTAGGGAGCTGGCCCACGAAAGGTCTGCCAACAGACATAATAGAACCACGGACCCCCCGAACTCCAGGTAGTGTATGTATTATCCAAGTACGCTACCAAGCCGGTAAGATATGTTTGTCCTGATGACAAAAACGCACTGGCAAAAGGCGAAGCTCAGTACAAAATTCACGGACCAGAAAAAGAACTGCCCGGTAGATAGTTGGGTCCGGAGATCAACGCTACATTGATTGACTCCGATGTTTTCCCTCCTTGAACCTGTAATTACAAATTACTAATCCTAGTCCGACGTTTTAACTTCCGATTATGTCACTTCTCACAAAGTGTCGATTTACCACACAACTGACCAGCCAGCACCATCTGCGCTCAAACCTAACCACGCTCGCCACGCTGAAGCGCGCACTCTGTAACGCCTCTTCCCTGTCGAGTCGCCGAGGCGTTTGCGCGCGCAAACAGCTGCAATTGTGTCTACACTCAGCTGACTTCATTGCTATAACGCTTAGGGTATCTACTAAGGTGGGAAAAGTATCAATATAGTCGCATGGCTACTGATATAAAGGTGTACGGAGGTGTTAGCTGTTAACACTCGCACGTCCGGTGGTCCGCGCCAACTTCGCATGTCCGGGGGGGGCAGATGTCTGCCCCCATAAGATCTCTGGAACTATGCTAGCTAGCGACAAACGGAAAACGGCGTTGGATAGCTGATGACGGGCTCTATCGAAAGTGTTTCGGTAATTTTTTCGCTCAGGTCAACATTCAGGTCACTGGGCCATCTTAGGTAAAATTTGATCAGATCAGGTGTGACTCGGATATTGACACATATCTCAGGACCTGTAACACATAGAAACAAATGGCGAACGCTCTTCTACAGTCCTTGAAATGCGCTACCGACAATAGGCGGTGTAATTTAAGGTCAGGTCAACCGACATTTAGGTCAAGGTCATGAAGTCATGACCTCGGGTCAAGGCCTAGTGAGGTCATGTAAGGTATCAATCGACACGTCTTGGCGATACAAGCACAGAGTAATTTCAGCCTTCTAGCTTAATGCAGTGCGACGTAATGCGCAGAAATGTGTAGTGATCTCAGGTGACCTCAGAGATCTTGGTGAGGTCACTGAGCAAAAATGTCAGCGGTAACATTGTGCATAGCTTCCATCTACATGCCACAACCGTTGTGAGATCATTCCGAGCGCAAATGTGTAACTAGGAAACATTTGTATATTTTACCATAGCCTTATAATGGGGAAGCCATGGCAGCGACCTGACCTAAGGTCAATACTACGAAAACAAACCGATATACATGCTATGGTCCCTGATGAGATGATGACATACTATAAGTTTGAAATAAATCGCCCAATTATTGTGGAAGTTATGCCACCTAGAACTCCGAGTGTAGTTGGGTCACTTCGCCTGACCTGGTGACCTGACCTGAGATGACCCAGGACTAAAAATGTATGAGGATATGCGGAAAAGACCAATGAACAGCTGTGCGAGGTTTGGCCTTGCTAACCCTATTAGTTTGGCGGCAAATGAGGAAAAACCGCAGGTGGGCAGATATCTGCCCCCCCCCTCCCCGCCGGACGTGCGCGGGTTAATGCGAATTGGATGGGATCGTTAGGTTTCCTGCATTAATCTACGAACAGCAAAAGTGTCAAAGTGGAGCCACCTCTAAATATTATCATACTGACCTGAAATTCGGCTCAGATAGTTAGCACGTCAAGTGAAACGGGGGCGGCCTTTAGGAGCAACAACTTTTAAGCTTTTTGCAAATGCTATGTATTGGTGGACCGATCTAATGTATGACCGTTGTGATATCGCACTAACAGTGAGACATGTTTTGCTGGTGTGCCCTCGCTTCTCAGCCCAACGACGACGATACTTTGGACGCGACGTGTCAATGCTGACCATGACAACTATTATCGGTGACGGGTCACGTATGGTTCAGAACGGACGACTGTTTGAGTTTCTCTCACAAGTACGATTTGCGACCATATATCCAGGGAGGCAAAGGTATTGCACTGGTTTGAGTATAGTTAGTGCTACTTACACATCAAAGCAAACCTGGTCAGGACTTGGAACCTAAGTAGAAAGGAGCACTGTTATGGGCGCTATATGGTCAACATGGTCGATGCGCCCTGAAGCCAAAATAACTAACAAAGGTTGCTTGGTGTCGTGTGTGGTGATTGACGAGACTCGGCGATCACGATGACTACATCAGTGCACAGGTTTGATCAGAGGCCATCGTTCTCGATTCCTATGATTTTGTGGAAGCTGTGCCTCCTTCCCTGCCCTGAATTCGCCCCACCAAAACCTTGGTTTCATCCCTCCCTAATGTTAGGCACCAAGGAAATAACTCCACCCAACGTCATCACAGTTCAGGCCTGCTGTGCTCCAATGGTCCATCAATGTCGATGTGTTTTAGCCTGCAAATCTGCGCAGAAATATTTTATTTAAGCCGTGGTGTGTTTGCTGGTGTGTGGAGTGCGGGGTGAAGGTCACGTTGATGATGATGATGATGATGATGATGATGATGATGATGATGATGATGATGATGATGATGATGATGATGATGATGATGATGATGATGATGATGATGATGATGAGAACGATGACGATGACGATGGACCCTAGTCCACTGTATGACGCTGTAGTAGCATGCTATGACTCACAGTTCGTACTGACATGCACTGTGCACTGCGGTCTTGCTTACGTGACTTCACCTGCTACTGGACGATTTTTCCTGTTGGCGAGGATGCTGAATAAGCATAAACGTACACATCGTAAAATAGAAATCAGCAATTATTAAGGTCTGAAAATATAGTGTGCGAAATCCGATGAGTTTTTGGTTTGGAGAGGACGGTCTAGTACACTTCGCCCCCCCCCCGATGCTTTAAAAAAATCGACACCCCGGGAGCTAACTGTAGTGAAAGAACGTGCATTGCATTAAATCGACATATACGTCCAACCGTATTGCTGTATAAAGTAGAAACACTTCAGAATTAACACCCTTATAATAATTCTTATAATAAAAACATGTATAAAATGATAAAATAGGAAAAATAACATGTATTTAAAAACGGAAGAGGGGAGCAAGGTATTCTTAATGAAGCTGGTAAAGGTGAACAGTTGTTTCCTTCTTGCTGTCGCTTCATACCTAACTGGAGAATTTGTGATGCGTTCTGTCGGCGCCAGTTTCGGTCATGGCTATCAGCCGGCACTCAACAGAGGTGGTGGACGGCGACAGCTCACCACCACCCAGTCGGCGGGGAGAGCCCCACTAGGGTGGTACAGCTGACACCGCCGCCTGACAGTCGGCGGGCAGAGCCCTATTTCCACACCGGAGTGGTACAGCTGACACTGCCGTTTGGCAGTCGGTGGGCAGAGCCCCACCGCCCGGACACTGCCGGAACGCGGATGATAGCCGTTTGTGAACTGAACCGCTGTGAGGGCGACACTGTCACCAGGTGTCTAGCGGGGCCAGTGGCATCCCGATAACGTACTCCGACACCGGCTGAAGAGCCGTGCCAGTGGTACCCCGACACCGGCTGAAGAGCCGGGCCAGTGGTACCCCGACACCGGCTGAAGAGCCGTGCCAGTGGTACCCCGACACCGGCTGTAGAGCCGTGCCAGTGGTACCCCGACACCGGCTGAAGAGCCGTGCCAGTGGACTGTAGAGCCGTGCCAGTGGTACCCCGACACCGGCTGAAGAGCCGTGCCAGTGGTACCCCGACACCGGCTGAAGAGCCGGGCCAGTGGTACCCCGACACCGGCTGAAGAGCCGGGCCAGTGGTACCCCGACACCGGCTGAAGAGCCGTGCCAGTGGTACCCCGACACCGGCTGAAGAGCCGTGCCAGTGGTACCCCGACACCGGCTGAAGAGCCGTGCCAGTGGTACCCCGACACCGGCTGAAGAGCCGGGCCAGTGGTACCCCGACACCGGCTGAAGAGCCGTGCCAGTGGTACCCCATACCCCGACACCGGCTGAAGAGCCGTGCCAGTGGTACCCCGACACCGGCTGAAGAGCCGTGCCAGTGGTACCCCGACACCGGCTGAAGAGCCGTGCCAGTGGTACCCCGACACCGGCTGAAGAGCCGTGCCAGTGGTACCCCGACACCGGCTGTAGAGCCGTGCCAGTGGTACCCCGACACCGGCTGAAGAGCCGGGCCAGTGGTACCCCGACACCGGCTGAAGAGCCGTGCCAGTGGTACCCCGACACCGGCTGAAGAGCCGTGCCAGTGGTACCCCGACACCGGCTGAAGACCGTGCCAGTGGTACCCCGACACCGGCTGTAGAGCCGTGCCAGTGGTACCCCGACACCGGCTGAAGAGCCGGGTCAGTGGTACCCCGACACCGGCTGAAGAGCCGTGCCAGTGGTACCCCGACACCGGCTGAAGAGCCGTGCCAGTGGCACCCCGACACCGGCTGTAGAGCCGTGCCAGTGGTACCCCGACACCGGCTGTAGAGCCGTGCCAGTGGTACCCCGACACCGGCTGAAGAGCCGTGCCAGTGGTACCCCGACACCGGCTGAAGAGCCGTGCCAGTGGCACCCCGACACCGGCTGTAGAGCCGTGCCAGTGGTACCCCGACACCGGCTGAAGAGCCGGGCCAGTGGTACCTCGGTACCGTACCCCGACACTGACTGCACAGCCGGATCAGTGCAGTGGCACCCTGACCCAGGCAGGCAGCCTGGCCGTTATGTTCCTGCACTGGCCGACTCTTCCGACCTCCTGAACTCTAAACTGCTGATGTCACGAAGGATATCACAATACAAATCCAACGGGTGCGGCCAGCCGTCATGTCAGTGTTCTGGCTGTCGGTTCAGCGCCAAAGCTTGCAAGCCGAGCTTCGTGCTGACAAACTTTTTAAAAAAATACATTGCGAACCTTGCTCCTTGCGGTTCTTCACTGATGTAAGTTGTTGGTGTCCCGTACCGTACCTCGCGTGTTCCTAATGTGGTACGAACGTTTGGTGCATGGTTTCATACGATACGAATCCTTTGCGTGTTGACCTCGTCCAATACGAATCATACGTTCACCTCCGGCCGACGTTCTGCGCGTCATATCGGCTGTCGAGGATGTCGTCAGGTGTGAAGTACCGGAGGGTTCCGCTGGCTGTGTCGGCAGATGCCAGGTGTGGAGTGTCAGGGTTCCACTGGCTGTGTCGGCAGATGCACGGTGTGGAGTACCGAGGGTTCCGCTGGCTGTGTCGGCAGATGCCAGGTGTCGAGTGTCAGGGTTCCGCTGGCTGTGTCGGCAGATGCACGGTGTGGAATACCGAGGGTTCCGCTGGCTGTGTCGGCAGATGCCAGGTGTGGAGTGTCAGGGTTCCGCTGGCTGTGTCGGCAGATGCACGGTGTGGAGTACCGAGGGTTCCGCTGGCTGTGTCGGCAGATGCCAGGTGTGGAGTGTCAGGGTTCCGCTGGCTGTGTCGGCAAATGTCAGGTGTGGAGTACCGGAGGGTTGCGTCTGACCGAGACGGTCTCTGCTGCAGGTGCACTACTTCGGGCCCAGCGAATACTACGGGCCGCCACCGGCTCCATCAACTCGACTGAGGCGGTTGCCGGCCACACCAGAGAGCGACTCTCCGGAGGACCTGTCGGCATCGGCCAGCGCCGACTCCCTGCCTTACCTGGGCGACCACAGTGCCTCGGCCAGCGTCGGAGATCAGGTGAGCGCCGACCTCAGGACCAGGTGAGCGCCGACCTCAGGACCAGGTGAGCGCCGACCCCAGACTGCAGTGACTGGGGCGGTATGACTGTGGTGACTGAGATCTGGCTGGTAGCTGCCCGGCGTGGCAGCTGGCCGCCGGCCTCGTGTGACCCGGTGTTGCTGGTCTGTTGTGTGGCGGCTGAGGTGACTGGGGACTATGGGCGGGCCGGCCGCCGGCCTCGTGTGACCCGGTGTCGCTGGTCTGTTGTGTGGCGGCTGAGGTGACTGGGGACTATGGGCGGGCCGGCCGCCGGCCTCGTGTGACCCGGTGTTGCTGGTCTGTTGTGTGGCGGCTGAGGTGACTGGGGACTATGGGCGGGCCGGCCGCCGGCCTCGTGTGACCCGGTGTCGCTGGTCTGTTGTGTGGCGGCTGAGGTGACTGGGGACTATGGGCGGGGCCGGCCGCCGGCCTCGTGTGACCCGGTGTTGCTGGTCTGTTGTGTGGCGCTTATGGTGACTGGGGACTATGGGCGGGCCGGCCGCCGGCCTCGTGTGACCCGGTGTTGCTGGTCTGTTGTGTGGCGGCTGAGGTGACTGGGGACTATGGGCGGGCCGGCCGCCGGCCTCGTGTGACCCGGTGTTGCTGGTCTGTTGTGTGGCGGCTGAGGTGACTGGGGACTATGGGCGGGCCGGCCGCCGGCCTCGTGTGACCCGGTGTCGCTGGTCTGTTGTGTGGCGGCTGAGGTGACTGGGGACTATGGGCGGGCCGGCCGCCGGCCTCGTGTGACCCGGTGTTGCTGGTCTGTTGTGTGGCGGCTGAGGTGACTGGGGACTATGGGCGGGCCGGCCGCCGGCCTCGTGTGACCCGGTGTTGCTGGTCTGTTGTGTGGCGGCTGAGGTGACTGGGGACTATGGGCGGGCCGGCCGCCGGCCTCGTGTGACCCGGTGTTGCTGGTCTGTTGTGTGGCGGCTGAGGTGACTGGGGACTATGGGCGGGCCGGCCGCCGGCCTCGTGTGACCCGGTGTCGCTGGTCTGTTGTGTGGCGCTTGTGGTGACTGGTGACTGTGGGCGGGCCGAGCACCGGCATCAGTCACCAGTCACCAGTCACCCAGTCGCCAGCCTCACACAAATTTCTGGTAGACCTTGCTCTATGCAGCCGCTCAGCGACAATTCTGCATGACATCGACTGGTCTCCCAACATCAGGGCTGTATGGAGGCTACATGGAGCCTGTCCGCATGGTGTCAGCGGTCGACACTGAATATCTGGGTTGTTTGGAGGCTGCATCGAACCAGTCTGCATGGTGTCACCGATGGCGCCAGGGGCCATGGTGACACTTGTGACCGAAGGTCACCCCAGCCTTTGTATTGCCCCCGCTGGACGATGCGTGTTTCTGACTGCGACATCCGAGTCGGAGCATTATTTCGTGGTTCTCTCGCCGGCGTGCGCTGCATTGAGACCGAACCGGTGGGGCGGACGTGTCACCAACCGACAAGGTGTTGCCTTGGTGCCCGGTGGCGTGCTGTAATTGCACTTGTGTCACGACTGCCGTGACCTCGGGATACTCACCAGCGTGTCAACGCCGGCTAGTGCCAGCGTGCCAATGCGGTGGTGCATTGGCCCACCAGGATCGCGTCGGTACACTCTGCCATCTTGTCATTACTCGGTAGCCGCTACGCTGTACTGCCAACTGGCGAGACACTCCACTCCAGCCGATACACTGCACTGCCAACTGGTGACCCGTTCTACTCTAGCCGGGTGTCTATTCCACTTCAGCCCATGGTCCACTCCACTCTAGGTTGTATATTCCACCCAGCCGATAATCCACTCCATTCCAGCTGGTGATCTATTCCACTCCAGTCGGTGATATATTCATATCATGCCGTGGCACTCCAGTTCAGTTGGTAATCCGCCCTACACCGGCTGAGTTTGTGGTATGGAGGCTAGATTGAGATTTAGTACGAGATTGAGAGGTTGGCGACGCTCCGTAACCCAACAGTTGGATACGTCGTGAATGAGCCCGAAGATGTGATGTGCGCGATTTTGCTCTCTGTCGGGGTTTTACGCGGGCCGAGCGTTCGCCCAATTTTGGCCAATATTTCGCCAGGCTACAATGGACCGCGACAGTGCGTCCGACAAGAGTATCAGACTGTAAGGCCAATATTCCTTCAGGCTACGATGGACATCGACGGTACATCCGACACCAGTATCGGGCTTTATCAGGCAATATTTATCCAGGCTACGATGGACCTCGACGGTGCATCCGACACGAGTATCAGGCTTTATCAGGCCATTTTTCGTAAGGCTACAGTGGACTTCGATAGTGGATCCGGCATTAGTATCAGACTTTGCTCTGTCTCGGTGCATGCTTAGTTTTTTCAATAGAGATGTTCTGAAATTGTGTCACTCAGATAAATTAAGGATGTTAGTACTAATGCACAAGTTAGTCGAATTAAGTCCTCAAACTGTTGCACATTGGTGGCGGAGGGGGGGGGGGCGTGCCGTTACCATGTGTCATGCACTCGATGCTACAATTTGGAGATTTATTTATTAGTGCTTGTACTAGGCCGTGAAAAGGAATGGTTATAACCAATGCTCCTTTTCAAGGAATGATGTGTGGGTGGGTGTGTGGGAGTGGTTGTGCGTGTGGGTGTGGGTGTGGGTGGGAAGAGCAGTTAAACACGTGTAGTGAAGGGTCGTTCTTGTAAGCTCGTGATATAGTATAGGAGACCCGCGCGTCGCGATAACTCCGAAAGTTCGATTACGCTGTACTTAATGTATTATGCAGTTAAAGGCAATTAAAAGGTAAAGACGAATATTCATACGACGACAATAAATGCTAATAGTTCTAATTTAGGGGCCGAAAGGGAGATGTTCAATTTATCGAGGCGTTCAAACGACAGGTTCGCGACGCTCGACAGTCCAGAATGCTCTGCCGGCGGGGGTCTGGGCTACCGCCCTGGCTCTCGGCGACCGCCACGTGTCCTTAACCCGCCCCGCGGGCGATCGCCGGCCATTGGATTTTAGCCCCACGTCCGGCCGTCGCCGCGGCGCGGCCGCCGGCAAGCCACCGGCCGGCTCCAGTTCAGGAGTTGCCCGTCGGCTGGCTTACGAGGTCACAGCATCCACAGTTACGGCCCAGCATTACGGTACTGGTGAGGTCCACCAATACGCGTCACACCTGGGGTGCAAAATGGCACCGACCCATCTCGGATTTCTTCATTAATTGGTGGACAGGGGTAATTGAGTCCAATAAACGTGCGCGTTCCAGATATTTAGTCATTAGTAACAGATCGTTATGGCTGGAAGGACAACGGTAGGTCTCGCCCATATTTTTGGTGGTAGTAGTGTATGTGGGTATACAGGAAAACATACACTGGTATGTATGCAGACAGGTTTAGCGACAGGTGCAATGTATTGCTCTATGAATACGTGCTTCACTGGAGAGGCTACCTAGACACTGATCCATCATTCAACGGAATAGCTCATGGGAAGGGGGCGTGTGACGGCTTCGGCGGCAAAATGAAACGGGCGACTGCGAGAGAAAGTCTCTGCCGTCCGCACACACATCAGATCACGACAGCCTCAGAAGTGTACACCTTCCTGGCCGAAAAATTCCAAACATCAATTATCTCTTTGCTCGTTAGCCAAGTCGATATTAAATCCACAGCTCATGATATAAAGACCCGCTTCGCCAAAGCTCTGACGGTCCAGGGTACACAGTCTCTGCACTGCTTCGTGCCGGTAAATACTACCACCATGAGTGTGGCCGAACTGTCGGGCGAACAGGGGTGCCACGTCAATGTCTGCTGTTGAATGATGGATCAGTGTCTAGGTAGCTACTCCAGTGAAGCATGCATTCATAGAACAATACATTGCACCTGTCACTAAACCTGTCTGCATACCCACATACACGACCACCACCAAGAATATGGGCGAGATATGCCGTTGTCCTTCCAGCTATAACGATCTGTTACTAATGACTAAATATCTGGAATGCGGACGTTTATTGGACTTGACTATTAGCGTTGCTCAAACGATTGAATATGCCACTTTATTCGAATTCAGCATAAAACACTATAATCTCCCTTCTCCCGTCAATAAATGTTAAAGGTCAAGTCTTCGCATAAATGACCCCTAGGACGTCGCCAAAGGTCAGTCAAATTCATGGAAGTAAATGCAGATCAGATAAGGTCACCCGAGGTCATCGGAGGTTGCAAGGCTACGAGATCACGAATCAAACTGACTTCAACCCCGAGTGGCCCACAATCGGGTGCCAATGATGACGTCATCGCTCCATAATCTGATTTTTTTATATACAATTTAGAAAGAACGTATCTCCAATTTATTTTATAGTCAAAGACAACATACTACACAACAATATAAAAATTTAAAAACTGGATGTTTTCCATGCGCTCGATGTGTCACGGACCAAAAAAAAAGAAATTCTCAAATTTAGAAATAAAGCACGGGAACGTCTATTACGAATCCAGCGATATATTTGTTTATGCAAGTATGTTGATTATAACAAAAGTTATGGCCATTTAAAGTTAACCCTGCATCGTGACCATCAAAAATGCCTGAGGCTATTACGCACGTGCGGTTGGTCACATCGAAATGGGAGTGTCACCATTGGATTCGGGACGCTCAATTACCCCCGTCCACCAATTTATGAAGAAATCCGGGATGGGTCGGTGTGGGGGGCTGTGACGCGTATTACGCGTATTGCGCGTGCGGTGCACCGTCACACGTATTACGCGTGACGATGCACCTACTATGCTAGTATACACATTTCACGGCTCAAACAGTACATTTTTAGTAACTTTGTTGCACACGGAATAAACATCAATTTCTCGTCGCATCATCTCTTCTTAGAACTGCCCAGGGCAGAACTTCACCAAAATTATTGGGGGTTCACGGCAGCTTCATGGCAACCTGCCCCCCCCCCCCCCCAAGAATGCAAAGCTACACCTTTGCAGTTACTTAGTTGTGCTGAAGGACTATGTACAGGATCCCTTCCCGTACAACAAAACGCAGATATATAAATGCGATACGTGACTTGACAAAAACAACAAAGTAAACTGGCATGCCTCTTCAAATTTATCCCTGGAATCACTCTTGGTACGACTAGCACTCCTCCGTTGTGGCAAGTTGTGCTTTTTTTAAACAGGTCGTGAAGAGAAGTCGTCGGGCTGCAGGGTGCCGGCTGAAACAGTGCACAACTACACCACAGAACAGCATGTGTCTGTCGCACAGCGGTTGGTTCACTGGGCGCTACATAACCAGTAGCAGTTGATGCTCCCTTAAGCCCAAATAATCAATCAATCAAAGCGGTTGGTTCAGCCAGAAAACAAGATTGGCGAAAAGAAAGCGACGGAAAACAACAGGCAGACTGTTCTCGCACATAGTGAACCAACCCACGGCTCCAGTGAGAACAGGAAGATCCTGTTCTCGGATCTTACTGTGGGGTGAACACGCTGTCGATGTTGCTGCCCGCCATGAGCTGGGAAACTTGTCGAGCTTACCACCGTGTCTGGGTACAATGCACATGGACCCAATCCGCGGGTGACATGGACCCAGTCTGCGGGTACGGCGCACATGGACACATCATCTGGGTTCGACACACTGGCCCAGTCCGCGGTACGACACGTGGACCCGGTCTGTGGGCACGACACATAGATAAAGTCTGTGGGTGTGACACACTTGTGAATGGCGTGATTATATTAATGTGCTCGTTGTGGGGGTTTATTTGGGTATTGTGTTTGGTAGTGTATCTGGTTCGTTGCGGCGGTATGGCCAGTGTCTCGCACGTCTACATGCACGGTGAAGCTCCCATTAAGATGGGGTCAGACAGAAAAAAACTGATGCAAATATTGTCAAGCTTTTACGGTATGTTTGTATGCCAGAAGCCGGTTCACAGGAGCAATATTGTAGTCAGTTTTCAAAATCGCATCGTATTGTGAAGTATTGCTGCTCATGTAAACTGGGCGTCTGTCTCTGACACGTCCTACTGGGCATCTAGCATGTCTCACCCGGCACGTCATGGGCACCCGCCACTTCTCACCACGGAACGACGGCCGACAAGGACGTCCACCGACACGCCCTGTGTCGAGGCCCTCCTTTTGGCACTAGGGGCACTTCGGAAAAAATGGGCGCAGTGCGCTCAGCACCGTGGCTCGGCTATTTCCTCCCAAATGATGGAAAGACAACGCACGCGCTGCACGCTTCGTCGTTAACGCGTGCCGCGCCTCGGTCGACTGTTTATACCGCCGGCCGGCGGACGGTGAGGTGTGACGATTTGTTTGCTCTTCTGATGATGGTTGCACGGTGTGCGCACGGTTCGTCTGGCCGGCGCACGCATCACACACTGCCTTTGTCAGGAAGAAGGGGAGCATTCGACTCCCTTATGGATGATCGCAGGAATCAGACTGCCAGGAGGGAAGTGGTTGGTGGTCGATGATTGTATGATTGTATGTCGATGATTGTCGATGATTTTGGTGATAGATGCGCATTTGGCCTCATATCTGGCTGCATGGAGGCAGGGGAAATGTCTCTCACTAAATGTGAAGTGCTGCCTTTGCAGCAGCGAAATGTTCCCCAGACGGTGATGCATTTTGTGGGTGGGTGATATCCGCCTGTCGTGACTCAAGCCGTGCCGTGGCCTGTCACACCGCTTCGAGCTGTGCTGTCACGTGACCCTGATGAACCCTCCAGCAGTACAGTCGTGTCCCACCACCTGTTGTCACGTGGCCCTCGTGAACCCTCTGGCAGTGCCGTCGTGTCCTGTCTCCTGCTGTCACGTGACCCTGGTGAATTCTCCGACAGTACCGGTCGGACGATGAGGGTGACTGCTCCAGCCTAGAGCCGGATATGGGCAGCAAGGCGAGTAAGAGCTACGAGCCGGTCTTCTACAACAAAGATGCCGGCGTCATCTTCAACCGGCTGCAGGCCGAGGAGCTGACGGCGGCCGGCAGCGGCGGCTCGTCCGTCGGCTCACCGCGGCACCAGGTGGGGTTGGGGGGGGGGGCGCAGCTCGGGTGGGTGGGCCTGTTCCGACCCCAGGTAGGGCTGGGCAGATCCGAGATAGGTCCGTCGGAGGTCCAGGTGTGCGGGGCGGCTCTGGAGTTGATACGTCACGGCTTCCGACGGGGCGCGACAGCTCAGAGTAGATACGTCACGACTCCCGACAGGGCGCGACAGCTCAGAGTAGATACGTCACGACTCCCGACAGGGCGCGACAGCTCAGAGTAGATAGGTCACGACTCCCGACGGGGCTGGGCGGCTCTGGGGTAGATACGTCACGACTCCCGACAGGGCGCGACAGCTCAGAGTAGATACGTCACGACTCTCGATAGGGAGGGACAGCTCAGGGGTAGATACGTAACGGTTTCCGGCAAGGCAGGGAAACATAAAGATAGGTCGGTGACTGGTTCAGACTGTGGGGGAGAGGGAAACTGAGATAATGTCATCATTGGGCAGAGTGACTCGGGGTGTGGATGGGCTCAGGCCCGCTTCGGTTTCTGATTGTGCCTTTATCCTAGTTGGCCAGGATAGACGTGTCGACCCAACTGGAATTCACTTGCTCTGTAGCTTGATATTTGGTGGCCTGTAACATTTTCGGGAAGGTCATCGGTTCGGCGTCGGCGTCATCGGCGATATAAAGGCGATAGAGGGATTTTCCCTTCTAACTGGGAGGGTGAGGCCAGGGTGACTCCGATATTTGTTGGTTGGTAGCAGTGTGAAATTTGTTCCGCAGTCAACACTATCAGAAGCTTAGGCAATCGATGAAATACTAAAATGTTTAATTGCTACGGCATTAGTGATTGCGAAATATTTCAGTTCTGAATACGCCGGTGTAACTCGATGGTGTGACGCGACATGCATTTTCAGGGACAACTTACTTGAGGGCCTCACTGCCATTAGTGGATTTTCATTTCTACCAATGCCGTCCGCCGATGGGCGTTGGTGCTTGGTGTCGTGCTTTATACGCCCAGGAGAACTATGCAAGTCTATTTCTGTGCTAACTGGTCCACAACTCTGGATAGTTGCCGAGGTTTGGGGGAAAATCGACTGCCGTGGCTATGCGGAGCCCAGCAACTGAGTCTACGGAGCCGCAGCTGGCGACTGCCGTACTGACGAGTCTGACCGTGGTCCGTGTGACGGCAGTGGGGCGGCCGGTCTACGCGGACGCCCGAGCCGCGCCAGCTGAGGCGGCGCACCATCCTGCCGGCCGGCCGACCGGCCGTCACCTCGGCAGACAGCAGCCAGTCGGCGTCGGCGTCACCGCGCGCGCACAGCCTGCCGGCCGGCTGGGTCGGTGAGCTGGGCGCGCTGCGGCGCCGCCTGCTGGAGGCGGCCGAGCGCGGCGGCACCGTAGACGTGCGCGCCTCCGAGCTGAGTCGGCTCTGTCGCGTCGGCTCGCTCGACTCGTCCGCCGACGAGCTGAGCATCGACCTGTCCTGGGCCGGCGCGCTCGGCGCTGGCACTGTGGACCTGCTGGACCAGCTAGAGAGCCAGCTGGACGTGCTGAAGCTGGACGTGACGGCGATGGACAGCAACCTGGTGACGCTGCACTTCCCACACCCGGCAGCCGGCGCCACCGGCGCCGCCGCCGCCGCCGCCCGCCGGCTGGGCCACTCGGCCTCCGAGTACGGCCTGCTGGCCGAGCCGGCCGGAGAGCCTTCCTCGCCCGCTGCCGACGCCGTCTGGCCGCTCGACTCGCCCGCCACGGACGCGTCACTCGAGTGGGACTCGCCGGAGCACGGCTGGTCGGCGGTGCCGCGCGGCGGCGGCGGCGGCCGGCCGCCCGGCGCGCTGCGGCCGCCGCCGCTCAGCCGCAGCCAGTCGGCCAGCTCTAGCCTGCACCGGTCGCCAAGTCTGGAGCTGCGCGCCGAGGACCTGCCCAGCCTCGAGTGGGACCACACGGGCGTGCAGCAATACCCAGAGTTGTGGCAGGAGAACGGAGACGCGCCGGCTGGGTGAGTGTCGCCCCATCCCCACCCCACCGCCTCTCGCCGGTCTTGGCCGTGCGTGGCCTGGGATGGGCGTCTTCCGCTAATTGTCCAATTGGCATGACTTTGATGGACATCTTCCTCTATAGTCCCCCCCTCCCCGCCGTCTGGAACGTACATCTTATTTTGGGAATGATAAAATATCACAAAATATTTGGGCGCTAAGTAACCAAGCAATTGACGGGCCGGAAAGCCCGGATGATCAGGCAGTCGGGTCCGAAATACGTCGTGCGTTGCATCAGGCCAAGGATAAATTTGCCTCCAACGATGCGTTCAATCATCTCTCCCACCCGTAACGTTACATGGCCAATGTAGTCGATGCGCCCTAAAGCCCCCACCCCCACCCCGTAGTCTCCCCATGTCCAGTGTCCATGTGTTATGTGATCTGTGCCTTCAGGCCCCTTGACATGTGACAATTTCACTCTGTTGAGTTAGCGTGGAGCACTTCCAGTCTGGCCTCCGGTGGAGACCATACCGGAAATACTCTCCGCCCAGGTGAGGCGGGCGGGGCACGGTTCCTCGCCCAGTCTTAAGTTTCGATTGACGTCTGGCGGCTCCATCTGACAAAAGCAGCCTGACGTGTCGTTGGACCAATAACCAGCTGAAGGCTGTGTCAGGTGGAGAGGCGGATGCTCACGCGGTTTGGATGGTGGTACTACTGAATCACAGGGGACGATTAACCTAGGGGTAAGTCGCTCGTCTCACAATCGAAGGGTTGTGAGTTGGAGTCTCACCTGCCGCTACTCTTCGCCCGCGATCAATCGGCGTGAGAGATTAGCGACGCTACATGACTCAACGGTCGATGTGTCGTAAAACCAATAACCAACCAACTACTGTATCACAATGGTCCCGACGCCAGGGGAAATGGCGAATGTGAAAATGATGTTTCGTCTATCCGCCGAATATGAACAATTTTATGTTTCTGAATTCCTTTGTCCATTCTCTTTCTCTCTATTTTCTTTTCTTCCATTCGTTCTTTGCTCCATCTCTAGATGCTCCATTCATTGATGTTGTTCCGCAACTTTACTCTCGTCCCCGGCGTCCCGGTTATTTAGTTTCCTTTTATTTCCTTCACGATCATGCGGAATTCTTCTGTCTCGCAAGCTTAAGGTTCCTGTACAATGGGGAAAATAGCAAGTGACATCCCTGGATGACGAAAGGTTGCATAACCTAAGCGCGACCTCCGATGTTACAAGCCACATCGAAGGAAGAGGGTTGGCTAATTTGGCGCCCTCCTGTATTTTTTCCTAGAAGGGCGGCTAGATACGCTCTCAAAGCGAAGGATGAGTACATGCATGTCCCACACATGTCCCACACATGCATGAGTTCATGGGAACAGTCGCGTGGCATTTACAGATGGGTTATCTGAAAAGTTCAAATGTCACTTCGTCCATAGCGATGATAGAAGTGTTATAGAACGTCACTTGATTATAGCTACACTGCAAATCACATTCAGAATACCAATCAATCGAAGACACAAGCGCTCTCAAGGGAGTTAGTTGCCAGTAAAACGTCACCTGAACTGGGACGATACAACTAAGACAGAAACTCCTGGGGAAGTACGATGTGGGTAAAATGCCAAAGTGTTGCCTAAAGCGCAACAAAAAAAAACCAGAAACGCCACAGGAAGAACGCCTTAATGCCAAGTAATGCCATAGTAGAAGGGTAATGGCCGGCTTTTGCTTGCGCACGAAAGCGCCCGATGAGCGTCATTAATGGCCAGTGTGTAGACGAATATCAGAGGACAAGCAGTGAAAGGCGATATTCTGTGGCTCCTCATGCTAGTCGAGTTGGTTCGGGAGCAAAAATGCTGATGTCACTGATGGGTGGTATGGCATCTCAGCTGGACTCGGAGGGGAGAGTAATATTGGTGTCGCTGATGGGTGGTAGGGCATTCCAGCTGGGCTTGTGGGAAGATCAACGTTGATGTAACTGATGGGTGGTATGACACTCGTGGGAAGAGTAATGCTGGTGTAGCTGATGGGTGGTAAGGCATCCAAGTCGAACTCGTAAGGTGATGCGGAATGCTACAACATTAGCGACTAGAACCTATACGGAATACAAGACCTACGATTCAGTTTGTGCAGGTGACTCCTGCGTGTATGCGAGATCTTGCGAAGAACTGCCACTGCATGGTGTATAGACATGGCATCAGGGTTGGTGGGAAGGAATCGAGTGAGGAATGTGATCGAGTGGTCTCGAGAAAATATGTATCAGATGTTCCGACCTGGAACAGAGATATGGTCTGGCAATGCACACAATGACCTGAATGCGCGTGGCTGTGGAGGACGATGCTGCATATTTCTGTAAATTATTAACACTAGTGATGGTGCCATGACGTGCAATTGTCGCAGGCAACATCTGGGATTGTGGTTCACAAACGCACCATTTCGTTCGTTATGAAACCGAATGCTGGGGACGAGTAGTCTGGGGGTAAGCTGCCCGTCTCACAATCGAAAGGTTGTGCGTTCGAGTCTCACCTGTCGCTATTCTTCTCCCGCAGCCAATCGGCGCGAGAGATTGGCGACGCTAGATGACTCAACATTCGACGTGTCGTAAAGCCCAATAGCCAACCGAAACCGAATGCTTGTTGGGTCAGTGCCTCTACCATTTTGGTGCTAGCCAATTGTCACGCGTTCAGTTTGTTGGTATAAACCTTTGAGCCGTGCTAATCAAACCACACATGCAGTGATGATTCGCTGTTCAAGGCTTATGATCGCTGGGGAACCCCGCTGCTGGCTGTCAGACGAATGCCGTCTACACATGCTACAGTCCGGTCAGTGTTAGCCATATATTACTGATTCACAAACTCAAGTCTGCCTATCGTGTTTCAGGTGCGGCTCTATCTTGACTAGAAGCGTGTCTGTCTGGGAGCCGGCAGCGGCTGGTTTTGAATGGTCAGTGTTCAGCGCGCGTGCATGTCTGAGTGCCCTGAGGGTAGTTTGCTCTCTCCTTGGCTGTTTGTCTGTTTTGTCAACGACTTGCCTGCTATAGTTCATATTAGGTTATCATGTCCGCGAAGGAAGTCAAGGTTTATGAGACGGTGGACACCCAGGCAGATGTGAGAGCACTGCGGATCAACCTGGACCGACTTTGCCATTGGTTAGCTCACTGGGAACTGAAGCTGAACGCTAAGGAATGTAGGGAGCTACACGGGCCGCGATAGCTCGGTTGGCAGGATCGCGGGTTCGAATCCCGCACCTGGTAAGATTATCGAGTCCACTCGCCACCAATCGTGACAAATCCTAAGTTTGGCGTAGCCATGTGGCCTGCCAGTAGATAACCCAAGTTGTAGCGCCGTAAGATAGCCCAAGTTGTTGTTCCTCCGCTCGCCTCTGCCAGGCCGTACCTGCTACGCCGTACCCGACAGGCGCTTCGAGAGGGTAGCGGTCGTGCGCGGTCTAGGCGCCTTGGTGGATGGAGAGCTCACAGTGTGGCTGAGAACCACCAACTTTTATAGATTGAACATGAGTGCCTATTGAAAAGCAACGCCTAGAAACCACAAGGTGGTGCAAAAGCACGGCCTGAAATTTTCCGACGGCTGAAAATCGCTACTACTGCTTGGTGCTGTACGGTGGGACGGGTGATGGCGAATATTGATGCCTGGATTTGCCAGTCCCCCAGGGCCTCCTGTATTTTGTTGGCCATCTTTTTTATATTGAATTGTTATGTTCGGAACATTTTTATGGATTGCAGAAAAACGTGCACATGATGTGGTCGTATATAATTTCACATGTACAAAGCCATAGCGCACTCCGCGATCATGCGGAAACATATTCGGTATTATTATGAGCGCAATCGGAGCGGCTCAGAGTTCAGCTTCCGTTGTGTCTGCTGGCAGGCCGGCCTTCCAGTCGTGCTGCTATATTTGCGCAGCTCCTGGCAGGTCTGGGAATGTCCTTGTAGCTCATGACCATCACATGAGGTAGAAAATGTGCATTACTTTTAATGACGTCACTAGGATTTTGTGCCAATTACTCAATATTGCTAGACAAGAGTACCAAACGTGTATCCAAGTGGCAGCCAGAAGCCACCATATGGCACGGGTGCGGGCAGCAAACCCACCCGTGTACACCACATGGCACGGGTGTGGGCAGCATGTCCGCAAGGACAAGGCATGCTGCTCTAACCTCTGCCCGAAATATATCCATTGGATGATGATGTGCAAACATGAATTGCTAGTGTGCAAGCAAGCGCATATGTGAGTGCGCACACATCCAAAGTGCTCTTCATGTGGCATCACAATAAGTTTTTTATTTGTGGTGTGCAATTGCTTGGAGAAACCCAACTTTCGACCATTTTTCGAACAGCGAACAGACCTGGTGTGGTCTTCCCATGCCGTGGCTCTTGTTTACGGTGTCAAAAATTAAGTGAAGCACCAGCGCAGGGCTTCACGTCTGTGTTTGAATCCTGGATTTGGAGAGAACGTTTTAGAAGAATCTAAATTCGGAGAGGATAATCTTGTGCTCGTTTTTGTTGTTGTTGCATACCTCCTCAATCAGTTTCGGGCTCGTCCCTCAGGAGTATCGCAGTGACATCTGATCGCTGTGTGACCATTGCAGTCCATGCGCCCTTTAGACCCTAATAACCAACCAACCAACCAGCCAGTCAGTTTCGAGCATGTATATCAAATAGCAATATGTTTGCAGTCGTTTTGCTCCATTCAATGTTTTGGCAAAAAAGAGCGGTTCATTTTCCGGATATGATAAGCATCCAGGAGAGGGCCATGTGTCCAACCCTGTTGGCCACGGACGTGATGAGTGGGGTGGGGGGGGGCTGTATCAGACCAATGGCTGACCTGTTACCGACCGTTACCATGTGGAAGACTATCGCTGCGCCCCCTCCCCCGAAGCAGACGCGTGCTGCAAACATACACCATAGCTCCGCACCGATAGTTGGTTTGACCTGTCCAGTGGAGCGGGATATCTCCGGGCATTCTGGGTTGAGCACGTGTTCCGTTGTACGGCGGCACCCTGGTGCCGCGGTGGTTGCCCCGCACTGCACACACAGATGCCGCGATCAATGTCCGGAGTCTGTGCGGCCGGCCGGCACTGCGTGCCCCAAACAGAGACGGCTGGCCGGCGGCCAAATTCTGGGGCGGCGCCGGCCGGCCGTCGGTGGCTCAGTCGACAGCGGCGCGGCCAATGCTGCCGACGGCGCTGTCCGTACTGCCGGCCCCGCTCCCTGTGCTGCGCTGGTCCGTCCGTGTGGTGGTGCGGACCGCCGGTGTGGTGGTGCGGACCGCCGGTGTGGTGGTGCGGACCGCCCATGTGGTGGTTCGGGCCGCCCGTGTGGTGGTGCAGGTGACCAGTCAGACGTGGCGGTGTGCCCGGGACGTATTGCGGGCGGCTGGTTTTGAGCTGACTGCCGCCCGGTGGCTGCTATGGCCGGCCCAACCTGTGGCGGTGCGTGTAACGGCGGCGGCGGCGCGCGTGGCCGTCCAGCTGGCGTGGGTGACGCTTGAGCTGGCGGTGTCGGCGCTGACGGCCGGTCGGAGACCCGTGGCACCGCTGCTGCTGCCGCTGGTGGCGCTGTGGCGTCCGGCCGCGCTGCCGTCTGCGCTGGTGCTGGTGCTCACCACCCACCATCTCACGGCCGCCCTGCGCACCTGCAGCGGCCGCCTGGACGACGAGATGGCGCCGCTGGAGCTGGAGCTGGAGCTGGAGCTGGGCTCGTCGCGCGACTCGGCCAGTCTGCGCAGCGTGGATTCGGCGCAGCTGACGGAGCGTGACGGCAGCGGCGACAGCTCGGTCGACACGCCACACCAGCGCAGCTCCGCCAGTCGCGACGGCTCGCTCACGTGAGTACCGACAGCTCGCTCACGTGAGTACCGACGGCTCGCTCACGTGAGTACCGACGGCTCGCTCACGTGAGTACCGACGGCTCGCTCACGTGAGTACCGACGGCTCGCTCACGTGAGTACCGACGGCTCGCTCACGTGAGTACCGACGGCTCGCTCACGTGAGTACCGACGGCTCGCTCACGTGAGTACCGACGGCTCGCTCACGTGAGTACCGACGGCTCGCTCACGTGAGTACCGACGACTTGCTCACGTGAGTACCGACAGCTCGCTCACGTGAGTACCGACGGCTTGCTCACGTGAGTACCGACGGCTTGCTCACGTGAGTACCGACGGCTTGCTCACGTGAGTACCGACGGCTTGCTCACGTGAGTACCGACGGCTCGCTCATGTGAGTACCGACGGCTTGCTCACGTGAGTACCGACGGCTCGCTGACGTGAGTACCGACGGCTCGCTCACGTCAGTACCGACGGCTCGCTCACGTCAGTACCGACGGCTCACTCATGTGAGTACTGACAGCTCCCCCATGTGAGAGCTGACGGCTCCCTCACGTGAGTATCAGGGACTCGCACATGAGTATCGACGGCTGCCCCGCGGAGTACCGACGGCTCGCTCATGTGAGTACCGGCGACTCCCCGACACAACCATCTGCTGTCATAGATAGGTCGCTAGAACCCACCCATCAGGAACACTCGAACACGGGACCCGCCAAAAATAGGCCCTGCTCAAACTGGCTAGCCAACGAAACAGCAGCCGTTCTGTGACGTGTCCTCGTGCCAATTTGGGTCGGTTGGCACTTCAGGTGGTTGGGGAGAGGCACCGAGCTCTTCCATCATTAGAGACCGTGATGGTCTGGTCGGTTGCTGACTCGAGGTAAGTATTGATCTGAGATGCCGCCTGGCACCGACGCCGTCCGACTGGCAGTGTCGCCGCGGTACCTGTGTCTACAGACACTCCCCACTTCCGGGCCTTGGTGTAGCCACGGCACTTGACAGTGCAAATTAATTTTGAGTTACTTGGACCATAGTCCCGCCTCTGACCACAGTCTCGCTCCTGACCACAATCCCGCCCCTGACCACAGTCGCCCCTAACCACAGTCGCCCCTAACCACAGTCACGCTCCTGACCACAGTCCCGCTCCTGACGACAGTCCCGCTCCTGACCACAGTCACGCTCCTGACCACAGTCCCGCTCCTGACCACAGTCCCGCCCCTGACCACAGTCGCCCCAGACCACAGTCCCGCTCCTGACCACAGTCACGCTCTTGACCACAGTCCCGCCCCTGACCACAGTCCCGCCCCTGACCACAGTCTCCCCTGACCACAGTCTCCCCTGACCACAGTCCCGCTCCTGACCACAGTCCCGCTCCTGACCACAGTCCCGCCCCTGACCACAGTCACGCTCCTGACCACAGTCCCGCCCCTGACCACAGTCTCCCCTGACCACAGTCTCCCCTGACCACAGTCACGCTCCTGACCACAGTCACGCTCCTGACCACAGTCACGCTCCTGACCACAGTCCCCCTGACTACAGTCACGCTCCTGACCACAGTCCCGCCCCTGACCACAGTCGCCCCAGACCACAGTCCCGCTCCTGACCACAGTCACGCTCTTGACCACAGTCTCGCTCCTGACCACAATCCCCCCCTGACCACAGTCGCCCCTGACCACAGTCCGCCCCTAACCACAGTCACCCTGACCACAGTCCCGCTCCTGACCACAGTCCCTCGCCCTGACCACAGTCCCGCTCCTGACCACACACGCTCCTGACCACAGTCCGCTCCGCCCTGACCACAGTCTCCCCCTGACCACAGTCCCGCTCCTGACCACAGTCCCACAGTCACGCTCCTGACCACAGTCACGCCCTGACTCACGCTCCTGACCACAGTCCCGCTCCTGACTACAGTCGCGCCCCTAACCACAGTCACGCTCCTGACCACAGTCACGCTCCTGACCACAGTCCCGCACCTGACTACAGTCACGCTCCTGACCACAGTCCCGCCCCTGACCACAGTCGCCCCAGACCACAGTCCCGCTCCTGACCACAGTCACGCTCTTGACCACAGTCTCGCTCCTGACCACAATCCCGCCCCTGACCACAGTCGCCCCTAACCACAGTCGCCCCTAACCACAGTCCCGCTCCTGACCACAGTCCCGCTCCTGGCCACAGTCACGCTCCTGACTACAGTCACGCTCCTGACCACAGTCCCGCTCCTGACCACAGTCCCGCTCCTGACCACAGTCCCGCTCCTGACCACAGTCCCGCTCCTGACTACAGTCCCGCTCCTGACCACAGTCCCGCCCCTGACCACAGTCCCGCTCCTGACCACAGTCCCGCCCCTGACCACAGTCTCCCCTGACCACAGTCTCCCCTGACCACAGTCCCGCTCCTGACCACAGTCCCGCTCCTGACCACAGTCACGCCCCTGACCACAGTCCCGCCCCTGACCACAGTCTCCCCTGACCACAGTCTCCCCTGACCACAGTCCCGCTCCTGACCACAGCGGGACTGTGGTCCCGCTCCTGACCACAGTCCCGCCCCTGACCACAGTCACGCTCCTGACCACAGTCCCGCTCCAGACAAGTTGAACCACCAAGGCCTACTAAATTACCGCTGGACGTCTGCATTCAGCTCGAGTCTAAGTAGCCTTCGGGGCTATTAGTCGTACTGCTTTCCCACTTCCCGAGGAGCCACTGCTGCCTCACATCACGTGTTTTATTTAACACATGATTACTAGTGAGCATGCGGAAGCCGTTGGCAAAAGCGACCCCGACTGACCAGACAGTCGTGCTGGGAGGTCAATTTGTCCGCGATTCAGGTTTGTTCAACGTAAAAGTAAGACTATTGTTATATTGTCATTTTAGTATTATTGTCATTCTGCATTATGTCATTGTTCTACATTGTTCTGGCCCTATTTTCTCATTCTCTTGTCAAAATACAACATACCGACCTCCGTTCTATTTCACCACACCATACCATCTTCTTGTAGAAATTCAGCACGACAACATCCATGACAATATTTAATCTGATGTGCCCACAATGTGTTTTTTATACAAAAGATTTTGTGCCGACCTTTAGTGGGCCCACAACAAGCCCAGCACTGGTCGGTGGTCCGGAACCGTGTGTCTGCCGGTTGGGGACGGTGGACAGTCGCGGTCAGTGTGCCAGCTCTCCGCCATACCGCTGTGTCGCCACACCATGTTCACTCAGCACGCGGACAGCACAACCGGCCACCGTTCTCTCGCTCGTCCAGCGACGCGAGTGGTGCCGTATAGTGGTCAGTGTGGAGCCGGCTGTCGGACCTGGCGGTGAAGCTGGAGTGTGGCCGGGTGTTGACCGCCACCGAGACTAGCCAAGGCCGGAGCCAATGGTGACCGGTGCTGGTGCTGACTGTCCCGAACTGGCCTGAACTGGTACGAACTGACTGCAGACTAGCGCTGAGTCGAGACCAGTCGCCGCCGTCGGATCCGATGTGCGAGTCCGGCTACGAGGGCATGGACAGCTCCGGCCTGCTCACCAGAACTCCACTGTCGCCCGTGATGGAGGCGCCCGCGTGAGTAGTGGCAAACTGCGCAGAACAATGCCACCAACCAAACAGGCGTTCTCGGGTGTGCAGCTTGAAAACCTTTATTTCATCCATTATATGGATTTGTGCCGATGTGGGCCCTCTATAGCTCAGGCAGTTAATGAGTCTTTCAGCCACAATAGCTATCTCCAGTCTCCGTCATTCGGGTTACAGTGTGACCAGTTGAACATTATGTGTGTGTTAGAATATCAGATGTCTTATCCACGGCCACGGTATGTTTATCTATTGTCATGACGGGCAGGTTAAAGCTATCATTGTGTTCTTTGTCCATCAATTTACCGGCCCTACTTTCTTTAAGATTCAGAAGTATGCTGCATGTGCCCGAAGTTTGGTCGCTGTCGCAGTGGTTTCGATAATTACTCAAGGATAAATAACCGTACATCACTGATACCGCTCACCTTTGTCAGCCAGTCGCAGTCGCAGTCTCAGTCTCGGTGATCCTAGCCCCGGTGCATTTATCAGCCAGCTAGCAAATAGCTGTTTCGCCAGTGGGTCGGCTGCGCCTCACCAGTGGGCCGGCTGTTCCTCACCAGTAGCCCTCACCAGTGGGCCGGCTGTTCCTCACCAGTAACCCTCGTCAGTGGGTCGGGTGTTCCTCACCAGTAACCCTCGTCAGTGGGTCGGGTGTTCCTCACCAGTAACCCTCGTCAGTGGGTCGGGTGTTCCTCACCAGTAACCCTCGTCAGTGGGTCGGGTGTTCCTCACCAGTAGCCCTCACCAGTGGGCCGGCTGTTCCTCACCAGTAACCCTCGTCAGTGGGTCGGGTGTTCCTCACCAGTAACCCTCGTCAGTGGGTCGGGTGTTCCTCACCAGTAACCCTCACCAGTGGGTCGGGTGTTCCTCACCAGTAACCCTCACCAGTGGGTCGGGTGTTTCTCACCAGTAGCCCTCACCAGTGGGTCGGGTGTTTCTCACCAGTATCCCTCACCAGTGGGCCGGCTGTTCCTCACCAGTAGCCCTCACCAGTGGGTCGGGTGTTCCTCACCAGTAACCCTCGTCAGTGGGCCGGCTGTTCCTCACCAGTAGCCCTCACCAGTGGGCCGGCTGTTCCTCACCAGTAACCCTCGTCAGTGGGTCGGGTGTTCCTCACCAGTAACCCTCGTCAGTGGGTCGGGTGTTCCTCACCAGTATCCCTCACCAGTGGGTCGGGTGTTCCTCACCAGTAACCCTCGTCAGTGGGTCGGGTGTTCCTCACCAGTAGCCCTCACCAGTGGGCCGGCTGTTCCTCACCAGTAACCCTCGTCAGTGGGTCGGGTGTTCCTCACCAGTAGCCCTCACCAGTGGGTCGGGTGTTTCTCACCAGTAACCCTCGTCAGTAGGTCGGGTGTTCCTCACCAGTAACCCTCGTCAGTGGGTCGGGTGTTCCTCACCAGTAACCCTCACCAGTGGGTCGGGTGTTCCTCACCAGTAACCCTCGTCAGTGGGTCGGGTGTTCCTCACCAGTAACCCTCGTCAGTGGGTCGGGTGTTCCTCACCAGTAGCCCTCACCAGTGGGTCGGGTGTTTCTCACCAGTATCCCTCACCAGTGGGCCGGCTGTTCCTCACCAGTAGCCCTCACCAGTGGGTCGGGTGTTCCTCACCAGTAACCCTCGTCAGTGGGTCGGGTGTTCCTCACCAGTAGCCCTCGTCAGTGGGTCGGGTGTTCCTCACCAGTAGCCCTCACCAGTGGGTCGGGTGTTCCTCACCAGTAGCCCTCGTCAGTGGGTCGGGTGTTCCTCACCAGTATCCCTCACCAGTGGGTCGGGTGTTCCTCACCAGTATCCCTCACCAGTGGGTCGGGTGTTCCTCACCAGTAGCCCTCGTCAGTGGGTCGGGTGTTCCTCACCAGTAGCCCTCGTCAGTGGGTCGGGTGTTCCTCACCAGTAGCCCTCACCAGTGGGTCGGGTGTTTCTCACCAGAGTAACCCTCGTCAGTGGGTCGGGTGTTCCTCACCAGTAACCCTCGTCAGTGGGTCGGGTGTTCCTCACCAGTAACCCTCACCAGTGGGTCGGGTGTTCCTCACCAGTAACCCTCGTCAGTGGGTCGGGTGTTCCTCACCAGTAACCCTCACCAGTGGGTCGGGTGTTCCTCACCAGTAACCCTCACCAGTGGGTCGGGTGTTCCTCACCAGTAACCCTCGTCAGTGGGTCGGGTGTTCCTCACCAGTAGCTCTCACCAGTGGGCCGGCTGTTCCTCACCAGTAACCCTCGTCAGTGGGTCGGGTGTTCCTCACCAGTAACCCTCGTCAGTGGGTCGGGTGTTCCTCACCAGTATCCCTCACCAGTGGGTCGGGTGTTTCTCACCAGTAACCCTCGTCAGTGGGTCGGGTGTTCCTCACCAGTAGCCCTCACCAGTGGGTCGGGTGTTCCTCACCAGTAGCCCTCACCAGTGGGTCGGGTGTTCCTCACCAGTATCCCTCACCAGTGGGTCGGGTGTTCCTCACCAGTATCCCTCACCAGTGGGTCGGGTGTTCCTCACCAGTAACCCTCACCAGTGGGTCGGGTGTTCCTCACCAGTAACCCTCGTCAGTGGGTCGGGTGTTCCTCACCAGTAACCCTCACCAGTGGGCCGGCTGTTCCTCACCAGTAACCCTCGTCAGTGGGTCGGGTGTTCCTCACCAGTAACCCTCGTCAGTGGGTCGGGTGTTCCTCACCAGTATCCCTCACCAGTGGGTCGGGTGTTTCTCACCAGTAACCCTCACCAGTGGGCCGGCTGTTCCTCACCAGTAGCCCTCACCAGTGGGTCGGGTGTTCCTCACCAGTAACCCTCGTCAGTGGGTCGGGTGTTCCTCACCAGTAGCCCTCACCAGTGGGTCGGGTGTTTCTCACCAGTAACCCTCGTCAGTGGGTCGGGTGTTCCTCACCAGTAACCCTCGTCAGTGGGTCGGGTGTTCCTCACCAGTAACCCTCACCAGTGGGTCGGGTGTTCCTCACCAGTAACCCTCGTCAGTGGGTCGGGTGTTCCTCACCAGTAACCCTCGTCAGTGGGTCGGGTGTTCCTCACCAGTAACCCTCACCAGTGGGTCGGGTGTTCCTCACCAGTAGCCCTCACCAGTGGGTCGGGTGTTCCTCACCAGTAACCCTCGTCAGTGGGTCGGGTGTTCCTCACCAGTAACCCTCGTCAGTGGGTCGGGTGTTCCTCACCAGTATCCCTCACCAGTGGGTCGGGTGTTTCTCACCAGTAACCCTCGTCAGTGGGTCGGGTGTTCCTCACCAGTAGCCCTCACCAGTGGGTCGGGTGTTCCTCACCAGTAGCCCTCACCAGTGGGTCGGGTGTTCCTCACCAGTAACCCTCGTCAGTGGGTCGGGTGTTCCTCACCAGTAACCCTCGTCAGTGGGTCGGGTGTTCCTCACCAGTAGCCCTCACCAGTGGGTCGGGTGTTCCTCACCAGTATCCCTCACCAGTGGGTCGGGTGTTCCTCACCAGTATCCCTCACCAGTGGGTCGGGTGTTCCTCACCAGTATCCCTCACCAGTGGGTCGGGTGTTTCTCACCAGTAACCCTCGCCAGTGGGTCGGGTGTTCCTCACCAGTAGCCCTCACCAGTGGGTCGGGTGTTCCTCACCAGTAGCCCTCACCAGTGGGCCGGCTGTTGCCGCAGTGACCGGATCCCGGCCGGCTCCGACTCGGCCTGCTCGCCGTCGGCCGACAGCGCCGCCGACAGCCGCCGGGAGCGGCGCGCCAACCGCGACTCGGCCTACTGGGACGACGGGCTCGACACGCTGGCGGCGCGCGCACTCGAATCGGTTGGCGAGCGTCTGGACCTGCTGCAGTACGCCGAGCAGGAGTGGCGCGGCTCCACGGCGCGAGCCATCACAATCAGACAGGTGGGCTGAAGTCAGACGGGTGGCGCGCCTGCTGGCAGTCCTGGAGCGGCTGTCCGAACTAATCGGGGTTGCTGGGTGCGCTGCGGGTCCAGAGTCATTATTATAGTGTTTCGCACCAACTGGCCGGTCGCAGAATGGCTTCTCTCAGTCTTGCAGGAGTGGTTGGATATGGGTCATTTCTTGATTTGCGCGTACCCAAACCATGGTGAATTTCCTCAAACGTCCCCAATGTGTTATTATGCAAGTGATGCTGCATGGCATGTATGCTACATGATATGATACATTTGGACCATTGTTGTTCCAAGTATCTGTGTATCTGTGTATGTATATTTCAAGTATCTATCCTTGTTCAAATATCTGTGTATCAGGCAAAGTCAAGTATCTGTTTGTCCGGCACCTAGGTGATGTGGTAGCAGACCCAGCTGATGACTTCGGTAATTACAAATGTCATTTGTGGAGTGCATATTTGTTCACCTACAAGGCACACTTCATGTCGGGAAGCCTAGGAATCACAACTGCTGTAATGATAATAGTTATTGCATTAACATTATGAGTGAATTTTGACGACATATTTAGCTGCAGTGCAAAATTTATGTACGCATGTAACAAGTCAATTAAAATAAACTACGGTCCCAAAGCTGGAAAATAAAATCCAATACTGCATATGGGTTCACGATGGGTCGGGTGCGTGGGATATTAGAACATAGTTTATCGGGGAGGGACCATTCTGCCTGGGAAGTTGAAGATTTCAGGGTGAACTAAATCAATGGTGTATAAATGGCGCACCTGGGCCCGGTTTTGCAATCCCTAAAGCATTTCACCATGGACGTTACATGTAAGTGAGCGATTTCATCTGGTCCCGCAACTCTAAGATGGGCCCTGATCGTAATTGCTGGATTGGATTACCAAAATCGTAGAGGAAGCATTGAAACGAGAACGGAAATTTCGTTGAAGTTAAATTTGCATGACATTTTACGGGCGTCTATTAGCCGTATATAGGTCCGGCCGGAACGTCTGGTCAAAGGGTCAGGGTCCCAAAAAGTTTACAATAATTGGAGTGTCAGCAGGTCATGAACCAGCAAGAGATTCAACACCGCCAAGGACCCGCCAAGTTGTTCCAGCATGTGTAGCAATGTTTGTGTTAATGGGTGCCACCGGATGTTGGGCCAGATGAAGCTTGTTAGCTTCCTGCGAAATGGCTGTGTCATAATTCTGAAGTCGCTTGGCTTTTGCCTTCATTCGATTAACTTAAGAAATATGTAGCGTACTGTGAGGTTTACAAGTTCATGATCATCTGGCATAATTTGTGCGAATAATAGTTTAGGAGACATGGTGTGTAATGTCCACTCCATCCCAATCCCTGAACTTCCGAGTTTCCATCAAATGCTCTCATCTGACCGAAACTGATCTTGCTTAGTACATGCTACCTTGACGTGTGCATGTGTTCATTCGTTATCCAGTTTATGCAAACTGTATTATATGGATTAATTTCCTCCCAAATTTGACTATATCCCATGATAGTAGAGGTAGGACAGATATGAAGCCTCGCTATCCGCGCGTGTTGCATCAGTGCGTTGGGTCGTATTACGATGAAGTACAGTGCTATGGTGGTTAATGCCACATTATTTGTTCCCCAACATTCATACCTAGTAAGTAACGTCACGTTGTGGGCAGGGCTATGAAGAGATGGCGAACAAGCACCACTTGACGTACATCCAGCGCGTGCGAGGTGACAACTACTGCGCAGTACGTGCTGCCCTCTATCAGCTGCTGACCAAAGGTCTACCGCCGCCGAGCACCACGAGGTGCTGCAGCATCCTGGACTCGGCCGGCGACTGGGTGACGTCGTGGAGTTTCGGCTCACGGCTTCCGTATGATGTTACCACGGCCAGGAGCGGCATCAGGACGTGTTTGAGCACGCTCTCGCAGCTGGTGAGTGGTCGACCTCACGAGGGTCAGTCTGTGGCACATGGTGGGCCAAACTAGCCCGCTGGCCGTAACGATGCAAACTGGCCAGTGATAATGTCAGTCCAGCGGTGATGCATTTCATTCCTGTGCTGTGTGCGTAAGGACGTTGCAACATAATTGTATTCCTTTGTAATTTTGTTTTCTCACCCACAATGTTTCTGCACTCAAAAGTTAGCATTGGACCCTATCAGTGCCGCCATTTCAGTTATGGTATATGTATGAGAGCAGCTTTAATTCATGTTGTAATTACCTACTCGTGTGTATCTG
This sequence comes from Imbricaverruca yamaguchii, assembly GCA_034440575.1. Classification (NCBI taxonomy): domain Eukaryota; kingdom Metazoa; phylum Arthropoda; class Thecostraca; family Neoverrucidae; genus Imbricaverruca; species Imbricaverruca yamaguchii. The sequence goes on along the minus strand of JAOTOL010000875.1, from coordinate 48,968 downwards.
CTTGTTTTGTGGGGAACCTTCACTAGCTGTGATGAGTACTGGCCCACGTGCGTCGGCTAATGTAAGGAGCTGACTTTTGGAAAGCTTTGGTAGGGCGGATGGAATAAAGTACCACCAATTTTTAAAAACATTGAACGGATTTGGATCGCTTAGGATCTGAGCCTCAGTCAAAACTATGTATTCCACGTGGGGTGTTTATCGTTTGTTTTTCGCAAATCGTGAATAAAGGCCAGTTTTTTTTCCCAGATCACGCCCTGTTGATGTTGCCCTGGTGCTGTCATTCGTGCTGGGAAACCGCTCCCTCGGTGCACCACCCTGCAGCCGAGCTGACTTCTGGGCTGTGGTGTGCAGAGCGAGGATCTCGGCTCGTCGCGCAGCGCCGGCCGGGAGCTGCGACAGATCTGGAACTCCGAGTCGGACCTGGAACTGCGCTGCATGGAGGCCGTCAAGCTGCACATGCTGGCCGCCGCAGTCCAGCTGCACAGGGACGGCATCCAGGTGCGTAAGACGGCAGGCGACCAACTTCTACCAAGGGAATGTTGGCACTGAACCTGACGCCCGAACTCGGAAGTATGTGACATGGAGGAAACGGCTGGCACAGTAGCAGAAGGGGAACGGCTTTGAAGAGATCGACTGATCTAACAGCAGGATTGAGCGTCAAGTCCCCTTGTTGACAGCAGACTCCAGGCGTCTCAGCACCGCACGGGCAGTGACCCCCGGAAGTTCATTGCTTGCAGTGTGCACGTATTTCCCTTGTTTTGATTGCCGTGGTGCCAGTTGCACATGTTGAATCACCTGACAGCCACTTTGGTAGCCGGTGTAACATAATTTCTTGCACAAAAACATCGTGCCTGAACGTAGATTGTGTTACCAGTGGGAAATCGAGGTGGATGGTGGTTTGGAGTCATCGCTAATTATTGCACGTCCTGGCAGAAGCCAAACAAGTTCAGGGTAATTGTGTCATCAACAGCCAGTCTGCACAAGTTGCTGCACAACAGGAAGGTCTGCACATGTTGCTGAGTTTGCCGTGCCAACGCAGTTGGTGTGTCGTGCTGGCCGTGCTGTGTGTTGGCATTGGCGCCGTTCTGCCGGTGCGAGCTGTGCTGTGTGCTGTGTGAGAGCGCCATGCCGTCCCGCCAGACGGCGCCGCTGTTCAGCACGCTGATGTTTGCGCGCGACACGTCTGCAACGCCGCAACAGCTGATGACCAACCACCTGAACCATGTGGGCGATTCGGCCGGTCTGGAACAGGTGGGTCGGTTCGGCCGGTCTGGAGCAGGTGGTCGGGTTCGGCCGGTCTGGAGCAGGTGGTCGGGTTCGGCCGGTCTGGAGCAGGTGGGTGGGTTCGGCCGGTCTGGAGCAGGTGGTCGGGTTCGGCCGGTCTGGAGCAGGTGGGTGGGTTCGGCCGGTCTGGAGCAGGTGGGCGGGTTCGGCCGGTCTGGAGCAGGTGGTCGGGTTCGGCCGGTCTGGAGCAGGTGGGTGGGTGGGTTCGGCCGGTCTGGAGCAGGTGGGTGGGCGAGTTCGGCCGGTCTGGAGCAGGTGGGTGGGCGGGTTTGGCCGGTCTGGAGCAGGTGGGCGGCAGGTGTCACAGACCTTCACCTTCGAATCCTGTATTCTCACTGACGCATGACACGACGCGCCGCTGAGCCACCTCCGGCGGCTATGGTCACGTGGCCCGGTCACGTGGCCCGGAGCATCAGCGCACGTGCCGAGGCAGCCCGGCGGCGGCCCAACAACAGACACCAAAGTCTGACCGGGTGGGTTCGGCCGGTCTGGAACAGGTGGGTGGGTTCTGGGGCACGTGGCGGCGGCTGGCAGAAAACGACCGCACGCGGGCGGCTGATGTGTGCAAGATTTGTCGAGACGGCAACTGACCATTGTGCTATGCAGCAGGACCGTTGGTAGTCTCCTTCGGAGGGGGTTATTTACAATAACTGGCGCGTTCAGTGCCGATGTTGTATGTAGTGGCACATAGTAAATAACAGTGGGTCATTGTTATGCGACGGTAACAGGGGTAATAATCGAAGTCATCGGGACATTTACAGTCGCGATCCAGTTCCACATCTCTATGGTTTATTCCTCATCTCTAATTCTAATGCGAGGTGTTTCCCTCAGCAGTGGACATCCAGCGACTTTGGTGTTTGAATACGTGGCAGAACGCGATGGCGGCGGCCGTTCTCAGACTTTCATTGCTGTCGAGCTGCCTGCTAAGCGGCAGCTTAGCTTCCACCGTCCTGTCCTATGTTCATCAGTGTGTCCAGATTAGGAAATATTGGAAAACAACACGTACCAGGACAATTACTTACACTTTCAGTCAGGTTTTGGCTTTTTCTCCACATTTGCCATTGGTATGTATCATTATATCCAATAAATGGGCACTTGCAAATAAAACACACCTGGCGTGACTGACTTTCAATTGATGTTTTTTTTCAATTGCTGATATGTTTGCAGGTGATGCTGGGCTGTGCGCAAGCCTAGGATAACATCACACAGTGGTATTTAAAATGTATTGTGTGCCATCCGACATTTTAGTTGCGTCATGAACATCAAATTATATATTTTTATTTACATCTGACGCTCAAATAAGAAAGAATTAGGGCACACTGGTGTCCAAATCTGCGGCGTGACGTAATTGGGCGATGTACGGGAAGAGTAGGACAGACTGATGTTCGGTGCTGTGGCGTGACGTAATTGGGAGCTGTACGGGAAGGCGTTTCAGGGGGAGGGGAGGACTTGGGTCGATGCCGCCGCCGCATACTCCTTGTCTGCAATTAATTATAGAATCATCCCGCCTCGGATACCGTACGGTCGGTACCTCCCGAGGCCCTGGGCCAGTGTGGCTAGACACCACCCTCCCAGCGCTATGGTACGGTGCATCACGTGCTGTCCGGCTCGCTCCAACCCAGCCCTCTCGGTACAGGCAAAAGGAGCAGTCGGACATGTTCGATTGGTCTCGGGTATTACTTCAAATTAATCAGAATATTTGGATGATGTAGTGAATCCGAATGTCTTGTCTAAATACAAATTCCAGAAAATATTTTGCCTGCCACAAATTGACAGACATAATTCCTACATGGCGAGAGATAAACTATGGGAACACGTGACTTTTTCAGATCATCATAACCCAAAGATTTTGGTTCAAATTATAGTTACCGATCCACACTACATGAATCCATACTGTAGAAACAAGCAACAAGAGAAAGATTAAATCGAGGTAATCTTGAACTTTAACAGAGCTCACCCATGCACAAAGACACTAAAACTCCGCACAGCACGCAGACACCAACTCATGAACTCCTCACGACTACAAACCACAGTAGGCTGCCGCATACACCGACACGCTAACACACTAGACATAACACTCCCAACGACAACACCACACCCACCACCCATCGCATGGTGGAAACAGCCGACACCCAACACACACTTCCTCATTGACAAGCCAAAAAACACGTACACACACGCAGAAATACAACAACTATTCCTACAATTCACAGCACAGTACGCCAACTATATCATATATACAGATGGCTCCAAATCACATGCACAGCAGACGGGCGCAGCGGCGGTGTTGTACCCCAACGCAGCGCCGCCGCGGGTCATCCTACGCGCCCGTCTGCACGACACACCATCCACATACACAGCAGAATTGTTCGCAATCTTCTCGGCATACTGCACCATCTACAACACCAAATTGAACACATAACCACAGACGCAAAATCAGCATTACAGAGCATAACACCCCAAACCAAATACAAACACCCCCTTATACACAAAATACTACGCATCCACAAACAACTCACCATACTACAACGGCCAACACTTCTCTGGATCCAAAGTCACACAAACATACACGACAACTAACACGCAGACACAGAAGCAAACATATCCACAACACTACAACAAATCACACAATGCCCCTACTCACAATCCGACTACCATCCCACAATACGACAGGCCGTCAACAAACACACACAACAAACATGGGATACAGTAACAACACAGCTACACGAAATACACCCCAAACACGAATACTGGCACTCCATGAACCAAAACACCAGACTAAGAGAACGGACATTAACACGACTACGCATAGGACACATAGCACTCACACACTCATACCTCCTATGCAATCAACCACGACCACAATGCACTACCTGCCGCCACACACTCACAGTCAAACATATGCTCATATACTGCACCAAATACAACAACCAAAGACAACATATCACAAACTACTGCACCACGAACAACATCCCACTGAACCTCACCACGCTTCTCAACGACGACCATCCAGCATTACACGAACACCTTCTAATTTCTCAAGACTGCACGCATTATGGAACGATTGTGAAAAGAAAAGTAAAAAAAGAAAAAGGAAGATATGCTAAAAAACGAAAGAGAAAATGAACAAAACCAGGAAAACGGACAAAAAGAAAAAGATACGCTACAAAAAGAAGATAATTTTTTTTAAGGGAAAAATAAATATATATATGTTCTTGCAATGTTCACTTATGGCGATGACCCGACCCCCCCCCCACCCACTACACCCCATACCACAATGTGGCACCGACCGGACTAACACTCTCTCTCGACTTCATCGTATCCGGCTCTCAAACAACTCTACTGCACCAGCCCTAAATCTTCAATCGATCCGGACTACCTCAGCTCTACTCTTCAAGACCATCTCAACGCTACTTCACCACTGCTCGACGACTCTACTAAACCTCCACCTCGGATTCAACCTCCTGCCCTACGCTACTCACTCTCTTACACATCTTCTCTTAACCGGAACCAGCCGATATCACCACACGGTGGCAGGCTGGCAAAATTCACACACACACACACACACACACACACACACACACACACACACACACACACACACACACACACACACACACACACACACACACACACACACACACACACACACACACACACACACACACACACACACACACACACACACACACACACACACACACACACACACACACACACACACACACACACACACACACACACACACACACACACACACACACACACACACACACACACACACACACACACACACACACACACACACACACACACACACACACACACACACACACACACACACACACACACACACAGACACACAGAACACACAACACACAAACACACAAACACACAGAACACACAGACACACAGACACACAGACACACACACAGACACACGCACACAGACACACACACACAGACACACACACACAACACACACACACAACACACACACAGACACACACACACAGACACACACACACAGACACACACACACAGACACACACACACACACACACACACACACACACACACACACACACACACACACACACACACACACACACACACAGAGAGAGAGCTCACCATAGGCCTTTTTAAATGTGGCATATGTCCAGTTTCATTCTGATCTTATCTTTGCTTATTATTATCAAATTAAAGATATATTGGTAGCCTAGTTACTAAAGTATTTTGCTTAGATGGAGCCGTAGATTGACCACACGGCCATTGCTAATGGCATGTTTGGCGGTTATGTCGGCAGCTTCGTTTCCAGCGAGTCCAACATGGCTAGGAATCCAGCAGAAAACGATATTCCTTCCGATGTCGTGTAAGGATTTCACTACTTTGATAATCCTTCAAACAAGTCGGTCTGAGCAGTGCCTGGAGACTGCTGAGAGTCTGTGAAAACCACATGCTTTGTGGACCGGTCTTTCTGTATCAAATAGAGGGCTTGCAGAATGGCATACAGTTCGGCAGTAAAAATTGAGGTTTGCGTCGGTAAACAGAAAGATCGAACACCTTGTCGACTTACGTAAGCACACCCGACACCAGAGACCGACTTTGAGCCGTGTGTGTAAATGCGTGAAAAGTCGTGATATTCGTGTATTTTTTCAATGCTAACATGCGGGGTTCCTCCGGGCTTACCTGCCCTTTCTTTGAGCAGGTTAAAGTCATGTCAGTTTTCACTGGGATAACATGCCAAGGGGAAGTGCTGGGCGTGATTATACGTGCTACGGAACGCGGCCGGGTATTACATTCTCGAAGAATCGCGGACATACGAGTGGAAAACGGTAATCCACGCTGAGCACAATGTGACGTGCACTTGATGTCCCTGAGAAAATCCACCGATGGTTCCGGTTTTGAGCAACATTGCATGCATATCTCGCGCCCAATAACTTACGGCGTAGTGCAAGAGGTGGCTCGTCCAGTTCTACCATTACACTAGCAGCCGATGAGTTGCGAAAGGCTCCAGTAGCGATGCGAAGAGCTGCATTGTGGATCACATCAAGGCGACGCTTGGTTGTGGCACACGCTCCGTCATAAATAAAACATCCATAGTCAATTTTAGAACGCACGAGCGATCGATACATAAGAAGCAAGATAGATATATCTGCTCCATACGAACATCTAGAGACTGTACGCATTACCTGTGGTCGCTTTGTACATTTCTGTGCAAGATCGTTGATGTGGGTAGTGTATGTCAGTCGGCGATCCATCCACACACCCAGAAACTTAGCAGCTGGCTTGAAGGGTATATGGCGTCCATTGAGCATAATCACGGGGTCAGTTTCCCCGCGATGCCCGCCCTTCCTGCCAGGGTGAGAGGCAGGCGACGCCATATGGCCTCGCTGCTGAGTGCGTCGAAAAGCCACAATCCAATCCAATTACGGGGTCAGTACAAGAGCGTTTGCGACATAAGTGGATGGCGGTGGTTTTCGCCGTAGACATAACTAAACCGGTTTTGTTGCACGAATCCTGTACCTTCCGAACAGCCATCTGGAGTTGTCTTTCAACCGTGTGCACAGACCGTGAAGAGGACCATATGGCGAAATCATCCACAAAAAGCGCTATGCCTACGGAAGTCTGGAGCAAGGTACCCACATCATTGACTGAAATTGCCAACAATGTTACGCTCAGCGCGCTCCCCTGCGGGACTCAGTTAACTTGTGAAAATGTGCCAGCTAGGGAGTTTCCTATTCTAACGCGAAACGTTCTGGAAGATAGAAAATTGGACAAGAAGACACCCATGGGACCTCTGATTCCCATATTGTATAGCTTCATCACGATACTGTGACGCCACGCCGTGTCATATGCGCCGTCAATGTCACAAAATATTACTGCTGTGTGGTGGCGTTCCATAAAACCAGAGCGCACAACGGTGTCCAGTGTTAAAATGTGGTCAATTGTGCTACGGTGTTTTCGGAACCCACTTTGTATCACAGAAAGGAGATCGTTATGTTCTAAAAACCGCATCAATCGGACATTCACCATTTTTTTCGAACAGTTTACACAGGGAAGCAAGTCAGTGAGATTGGACGGTAATGCAGTGGATCATTGCCATATTTATTTGGTTTACGTATGGGCACTACAATTGCTTTCCGCCATGAAGGTGGAAATGTGCCCGATGCCCACATTGCATTCAGGGCTTCCAGAAGTGTTTCTAAAGCAGTAGCTGGTAAACGTTTTATAATATCGTTATGCGTAGTGTTGGGACCTTCTACCACACTCTTCAGTGTGCTGATTGCTGCGGTTAATTCGGAAATGAAGAATGGTATGTTCTACTGGAGGACGTCTGTGGTGGAAAAACCAAGAGGACGTTCCTCGCACCGATCCTTGTGTTTAAAAAAATTCCTCGTTATATGTGTTTTCCGAGTGTGCGGATAAAGCTCGTCCCATCTCGTCCGCTACTTCTTCTGGGTCAATGATATCTGGACCGGCCACGTGTAGGGTAGGAAGTGGGAGTGGAGTATACTTTCCAGAAAAGCGTTTAATGCGGGACCATACAGATGACAGTGATGTGGATCGATTAAATGTGTTCACGTAAGCTTTCCATGGATCTCGTTTCGCTTCGGCGATAGTACGCCTAGCGAATGCCCGTGCTCTGCGGAAAGCTATTCAATTTGCCATACAACTATTTATATTAAAGGTACGAAATGCCTTCTTCCTAGCACGCAACGCCTCTCGGCACTTCTCCGACCACCACGGAACGGGTACTCGAACTGAAGTCCATGAAGAACGAGGAATGTATCGCTGGGTCCATTGGGGTAGTCTCTGAGTCTACTCTCAAGATTTGCTTGGAACGCACCCCAACTGGCCCGGTTAAATATCCATTTCGACGGTCGTCGGCTTACAACTCTGTTAATAAAACAAGATCAAACAAGAAAATGGTCACTGTTATGTGGATCATCGTCCACGAACCATTCTAAAAAAGGTGCAAGTTCTGGACTGCAGAGGGTAAGATCCAGCACGGAAGTCTGCCCCGTTGGCAATGTAAAATGGGTTGGCTTTCCTGTGTTAAGTACACAGAGTGTAAAATCTCGTACAAAACATTCGGCTGCACGTCCACGGCTCGTCATGGTGGCTGAGCCCCAAAGAGGGTGGTGGGCGTTAAAATCGCCGCACACCATTACCAGTGGAGTGAGCTGCCCCACCATCTGGGACAGCTCAGAAAGTGGGAACCTCTTGCCCGGCGGGAGATATATGCCACATATGGTGACGGCGTGGCGATTTATTTGCATGCGAGCAGCGATGCACTGAACATTTGAAGACACAAATATTTCCTGAAAGAGAACAGAGTTGTGCACAGCAATAAGTACTCCGCCATGTGCCACGGTATGAGGAGCAACATCCCTACGTAACACAGAGTAGTTGTCCAGGTGAAAATGTGCATCAGGAGAAAGCTTAGTCTCTCGGACACAAACTACTAATGGTACTCGTAAATGTAAAATGGTTCAGAGGTCGTTGAGGCTGGTTCTCAACCCTCTACAATTCCATTGAAGAATACAACTCATACGTCAGATATATAAAGGTGAAAGTTGCGAACTATAAACGGTGGAAACGAGAGCGGGTTAGGTTTCCCCTGTTCCCGCCCTCAAATCCGGAGGCAACCCGCGAGCTTCCGGCTGACTCGGCCCAAGGGACTGAGTCATCGGGCGGGAACGTGGTGACCCCTCCCCCGGTGGAGAGTTCGATGGTGGGAGACCTCGCTTCTGAGGCCCCTTCCGGAGAGAGGGTGGGGGAGGACCCATTTCATTTATGGACGGAGCCGGTCCCTCTATTCGCCGTCGTGGCGATGGGGTTGCCGGCCTTCGTGGTACAGCCGCCTCGGCTGTCTGGCAGCTCTTCTCGCGCGCCCTTTCCATTTCAGCGAGCCGCGCTCGTTTCGCCTCGCGGGCGCGTCTCTCAACCTCCTGGTAGTGCAGATTAATATCTGGAATTTTTACTGGTCGTTGGTTGTGTCGGGGCGGCGATGCAGGTGCGGACGTGGAACACGAGGGTGGGGAGAGTCTGAATCACGGGAAAGGGAGAAGGGTCAGGTAGGGAGGAGGTGGAGAGGCTGGGTTTGGAGGTGGTATTGGTGCGTGCGGGAGGCGAGGGTAGATTGGGGGGGGGGCGGATGGGAAATGGGAGTTCGTGATTTCGAGGCAGGTGGAGAGGGGCTAGGACCGGGCGGGGAGGATCGAGCAGGCCTCTGAACGATGGACTAGCGTCCACGTCCCATCATCGGGCGTTGGTCGGGAGGGAGTCTCTGATGGTCGAACGGCGGTACTCAGGCGGTGGGACCTCTGTCGCATCAGTGTGACCTTGGCTCACTTGCGACGCAGGAGGCACTCAAAAGGAACGAAGAAGTGCTGTTAATTGTGCGACCAACTCAGATGTTCTGTCGGGCTGTGTGTGCTGTGAAGAACGCATGCTATTTTTAACTTTGGATGCGTAAGATATTCTTGGATGTGTTTGTTCGTAATGAACATAGTTAGTCTTGCTTCGCGAAACGATACTTTGTGTGTGTGTTTGATGTAGATTATTTCTTTCTCTCTGATGTAAGTCGGGCAAGTTCGGTCGAAAGAGGTGTGTGGGTTCTGACCTGCGCCGCAGTTGGCATAAAAGGGAGTCTCCGAGGTGCAATTTTCGCTGGCGTGATCGTAGGAGGCACAGTTGGCACATGCAGGGCGATTCAGGCAGAATTTGTTGATATGGCCGAACTTCTGACATTTGAAACATCTCATGGGATTCGGGAGATACACACGGACTTTTACACGGACGTAATCTACACGTATTTCAGGCGGAATATCTGTGGTATTGAATGTTAATATCACGTTGTTTGTTGCAATCATTTCAGAGCCCCTCCTTGCTTTCATCTTCCTTGCTTTCATCTTCCTTGCCTCAGTTACTCCAAGCTCCGACAAACCATCTACAATCTCCTCCTCCGGCACTTCCCTCAAGTCGAAGCAGTTGATGATGCCTCGTGAAGTATTTTTTGTTTTGTTTTGTGGGATGGGAATAATCTCGTTGGACCTACTCTGATTTTTCCGGACGCTGTATTTAAATTCCAACAATTTTAATGCGTCCTTTGCCTCTCCTGCCCGTGCAAATTCTACCTCTAAGGCGCCATCCTTCAATTTCCTGCAGCGTACAATTTTACCAAATCGGTCACACCCGTCTCGCCTTTGAAATGGTGATAGTGAGGCGAGGGACCCTGTCTTATCTCGAAAGATGAGAACGCGTGGGGCTGATAAACTACTGGTCTGGTCTCTACGAGAGGGACCAAGGTTATTTTTTGGTGTTGTGAATGCCATAAAGTGTGATATGTAGTCTGCTCCTCAGACGTCCCACCGCAAAGGGGCCCTACTGGGGGGCCCAGACCCCCAGCCCGAGGCGACCAGCCACTTTGCCCGCGTTAGGTCCGACGGACCCGCCCGCCCCTTCGGGATATCGAGACCAAAGAGGTGTGTTGGTCCCCCGTCACAACTAGCACCGTGCAACGGAGGACCTCAACCTCCAGGACTCAGTTAACCCCGGGGGATAGGCCGAGGGGGCGCGGCTACCCCGATAAAACTGAGCTGGTGGGCAGGACCGGGGAAGGTGTCCTGCCTGCTCGTAATAAGGAGGAGTACGTGTTGCAGGGCCAGATGAAGGACATGGATGTTGAGATGAGAATGGGAGCGTATGGACGGAAGGACGAGTGAGGTCTGGTCTGACCTCTCCCCGGCTGCCTGGTGTCCTAGCCGCCGGATCCTTGAAACACTAAATCCCCCCACCACCACGTAAAGGTGATGCCTTGTCGGGAGGAATATTAGCTTGTAATTAATATTGCATGACTCAAGTGTGAGGTAGATGGGCGCGCCCGTTAGATGTACCCACAAACCAACCGGCTCGCGGGAACAATGCGACCGAACGATAGCCTATTCGTGGACTTGTAGAAGAACTTGGTAATGTTAAGGACATTGTTTCCATGTCGAAATTCTGCCCCCTACTGTACTTGTTTCGGCATCTCACACCTAACGAAAGCCAATTATCTTAACACTGGTGTACACTCGGCGCGCCGTGATGCCGCTGGAGTAGCACGTGTGGACGCACCGAGAGGCGCAGCCAGCCGCTGACCGACACTTCTGCGGCAGGTCGAGATGTGCCTTCTGGGCCACGCGCTGGGCGTGACCCTGCGAGTCATCAGGCCGGGCGCTCACGCGCGGTCCGACTTCGTGACGTTCTACCCGGAGGAGAACGGCGTGCGTGTGCAGCTGACGCTGGTGGCCGAGGACGATCGACACTACAACGTGGCCAGCTGATGTCTCGCTCAAACACCATAGCGTGCACGGACGGCACCAGCACACCTCCAGTGCGCTGGTGTAGACCGTACACTGCAGTAGACCGCTCTTCTGGTGTGCAGACACCGTGAACCTCGGAGTTCCCACACCAGTACACCTCCAGTGCGAGCGGCGCCGCTGCGACAGACGGCTCTCCCGGTGTGCAGACGCCGTGAATTTTGGGGGGGGGACTGTCGACCCAGTGCCTGTCGGCTCCGACACAGGGTGGCCTCGGCCATCCGCTAAGTGTCCATCCCCCGACGGTGACCGGTGATCCGGCGCGAGTTGTCTCTTGTGTCCGTTGCGTGACCCATGCTTTGTGATCCCTAGCAATGACGTGTTGGAAGTTGTGTTGTACGACAGGTGTTGACATTGCTAGGTACCTGACGCATTGCACCGCTTATGTTTGTCAGGAGCTGTAGACCACGATTTACATTCGGTGCCTTGTTTTTCTTAGCGTGTTGGCGCATTTGCACAATGTTTACAATGAATCGTTTAAACTTGTGTTAAGCGCGCAGAAACAGGACTTGCTGACAACGGCTGCGTATTAGTTGAGCTCCCGGTTGTCTGTGCAGCTCATATAACTTACGTGAAGAAGTTCTGTTGAGTCACTGCCGGTGTTCGAGTACATGCAATCTATATGTGAAGCTGCGTTGTTATACACTGCTAATGTGTAACCATTCGACGGGTTAGATGAATAGAGGCGATTGTTTTCATTTCGTGTTTTCGTCCTGTTGCAGTTTGACACACATGCACACACTGCATAGATATGAACCAACACGAGCATCAACACGATGGTTCAGATCAGCCTGGCTGCATCATATCAAGACAAATATATAACTGCGATCCACACGGCCGACGTTCATTCACAGCCAATCCACGGCATCACGCGGTTCTTCCGCATGAGGAACTCGAGCTTCCGGTCCATGTCCTCCTGGTATATCGCCTTGCACTTCTCAAAATTGATCCTTCGGCGGAACTGGGGACGTAAATGCCGGAGAGTGGTTGGCGATATTCGACGCGTGGTTTACGCATAAATATAATATATATATTGTGCGACATTTTTTATTATAAAGGGACAAATATAAACTGCATGACATTGAACGATTGGGCTGAACATACAATATATCGATAACTTGCTTAACTACGTCCATCCTAGCGAGACTGAAGAAAAACCGTGACATGTTCGAGACCACTATTTAGGGCTCGTAGTCATATACATTTTTAGGACGACCAGCTTCACGACACTCCAGGTGGATGTGATTTTGATTAACCATATCATAGCCATCAACAGCAACCAGGAACACGAATCATGACATGCATGTTATTGAATATATGCATGTCATGATTTCTTCGGCGTCACGATCCCATGCTGAAAACTTCTTAGTGCCTTCAATCGACCCCTGGGTCGATAAGATTGTTGATGGTTGTCGACTACACACTTTCCCAGTCGCAAGGTTAATAGTTAGTACTGACCTGTGTGGGCTTCTCATAAAACCGGGTTCTTCTGTGCTGCTCCAGGAACCCTTCCTTCCCAAGAATTCTGGAAAATGACACGAATACAAAAATGATGCACGAGACCAGCTCGAGCTGGTCACCGGTAACGAGCCGCGTCATACTGTGGTGTCGGAGTTGAGCTCTGATGAGGTCACTCAAAAACTAGACGTGGGCACAGCACATTGCTCGACTGTCTGTCACTGTCAGTGACTGAGATCACTGAGTGAGATCCGTAACAAGGTCACTGAGATCCGTAACAAGGCGAAGTAAAATATTGACGTGACTCAGGGTCACAGTCGGATGGACTCAACGAGTGATTTGTCAGTTCGGTGAGTAGGTTATGCTGAAACCTCAGGCAGTGAAACCCGGGACTTCAAAAAGCTGCGACAGGTATTGGGGCCCGTTCACGGTCACCAAGGTCATCAGACCTGATTATGTAATACAAAGGCGTTATAAACGAAGCACGCTTGTGCACGGGAGCAACCTGAAGTGGTGTGTGGTTGCATTTGTCGGCACGCAGCAGCGTGAGGAGCGCCCGACCGATTCAGGCGGGGCTCGATGGCACGAGATGTTAACCCAGGTCGTCGCCGTCCAGTTGCCTGTTCTCGATGCGGCTGAGCCTGTGCTGAGTGCGCGTGATGCGAGAAGTGACCGTGACACCTCGTTTCCGACTGTTGTCCAATCACCGGTGCTCGAGGCGGCTGATACTGTGATGAGCCCGTCCGGTACCGGGATTGGTAGTGTTGAACATGTATCTGGGGAGATCTCGCCGTATCGTACCCGCATCGGGAGACGGGTGCTACCAGTGTAATGTTTGCATCTGTAGACTTTGCAGTAATGTTAAAAGGTTAGCTGTTTCGCTGAAACTTAGCCGTAAGTTTCCGGTACGTATGCTCGTGCGTCGCGGGTTGACGCGTGACGTCGGTCGATCAGTTGTTTTGTTGTGGATTACCTTCACTGGTGGCGCAGCGGAAGACGAGTGCGACTAGTGCAGCGTTTGGATCTGTGGACTTTGCAGTAGTGTTAGAATGTTAGTTGTTTCGTTGAAACTTCGTCGTATGTTTCCGGTACGTATGCTCGTGCGTCGCGGGTTGACGCGTGACGTCGGTCGATCAGTTGTTTTGTTGTGGATGACCTTCACTGGTGGCGCTAGTGTCGCATCTCATGTTTCAGGTGGTGTTTCTTTTTCATGGGGAGAATGCTTGTTGGCCCAAAGTGTTCCGCGGACGCGTCACCGGTCGCTTCAGCGCCTGGGGACCACGTAGTCGGATAGCTGTCCGCCAGTCGGATAGCTGTCTTCTCCTCCACACCGTGGGTGGGCTGGGTCGCGGGAGCCTTCGTGACTGTAATTCATTGTGTTCATCGCACTTTCGGTTCTTTGTAACAATGTAATGTGTGTGAATTAAACCGTTTGGAACCTGAAAACCTGCAAAAAGAAACTAACTCTGAGGTTGGAGTGGATGGAATTGGATTGATGAAGGTGTCTTATAACATGATTATACATGATGGATTATGCTGGTGACGTGTCAGTGTATTCAGAACCCAGGATATAGCACTGGTTGTGGGTGCTTCAATTTCTTTTTGTCATCGTATTGTTAGGGTGTTTTAATACAATTTTCTCATCTTATATTATCCCCTCTTTATAGTTAGTTAGTTATTTGGGTTTTAGGGCGCACCAGATTATAGGCTGAACCCAGATGGGCCCATGTGGCTCTTCTTAAGTGATTGCGCTTCATGACTTCATGATATGCTACATTGGATTAGCATAGGCTGCACTATGTTAAGCTAGTTAGTCAGTTAGTTATTGGGGTTTAGGGGCGCATCGACTGCAGAGGTCATGCAGCGCCCATTATGTTAGGCTATGTCAGATTATGTTTGAAGAAGCTGAGCTGGGCTTACACGGGGCAGGTGCTGGGATATAGTTAATACCAGGAACCTGGAAAAAACGTTTGTTGTCAAGACAGATTAGCCTTGTGCAGGGAACCATGTCAAGGTCGTGATTCTGGTTTCAGGTATTCTCCAAATCCCAGATTCTAGAGCCCATTGAAGCCTGGTGCAGGATTAACAATATTTTCAAGTAAATAAGTTGTACCTGTTAATACCACTGGCATTGCGATACAAAAACATTTCCCAGTATTTTACCAACTTTTGCCAGTATTTTATCAACCCAGCCTATTGTTTAAAAAAACACGACCTAACCAAAGCTAATGCAAATACCCACCCTAATAGTTATCAACATAACCTAATCTAACTTCCACCATACTCAGTGTGTCCATTTACTACAAAGGGCTGTCAAGGATGGGATACAAAAGCGGATAGATTTATGTATGCAGTGGTACAACCATATGCGATACACAACATTGTCTGCCATTATTTAATCCGTCAAATTATTTCCTTCACAATCTGTGTGTGGAATCTTGCTGTGTTGTAAATTTTCCTTCTGTACTCTGCAAGCCCTTTTCTAATCCATCATGAATATTTATGTCCAACAAGATAAGGCTATTGTCTAAATATAATGGCATCAAAACTTATTAAGTATTAAGTTATTAGAAGTATTAACCCTCGCCAGTATTCGGCACTTTACCATCTTCGGTCGTATACGGAGGGGGGTTAGATCCCTGGCGATTCGAAGCCGTGCATGCTACGAAAGTGAAACAAAGACCAAAGTTACAGATCTGGCCGAAATCTCGCGACTGGAATCCAGTATGACCTAAGGGCAACGGTTGATCTTCCAGGTCGGGTCAAAGGTCTAAAATTGATTTGTTTGTATTTCCATAAGAAAATCGGCAGTTATACCGAAACTACTGTCCAAATATGCACAAAATGGCCGGAAATGTGTTTATTGGGACCTTGCAAACATAACGACATGTCGCACGATGTGATCGGACCAATATGTCATGCACCAAATGAGGTCAAAGCCGTGACTCCAAATATCCAACTTTTTGAAGTGGTTCAAATTTCGAAGTTTAAATTTCCCTAGGGTAACAATGGACGCTGAACTCAAATTCAGCACGAAGAATTACCGTACGTCGGCTCAAAAAGGTCGAAAGGTCAACCGAGGTCAATCGACGTCACCGATTTTTGGAACATTATTTTTTTAATGGGAACCCATCTGGTCATCTGTATTTTTCATTATAATACCAGTTGATGTAGGCAACAATGTCATGTTTACGTGTGATAATCACATATTTATTGAAAACTGGTCAGAGGTGCTCCTCTTTATGGCTTCATAACTCTGTAACCTGACATGACCTCCCAAGAAAGTTCACCAAAAGTCTGCCCAGAGTACTGAAAATCTCAGAGCAATTTATTCATCGGTTTGGAAGGAATACACAAAAACCTTAGGGGGTTGCACCCCTCCCCCTCTTATAAAGACATCAAAGATTAGTGCAACTATGAGCCACAAGGGCCCTTCTTGGTTGCACTGTGAACACTCAACCAGTTGCCCACTAAATCCGTCGATCAGCCATCCCTGTGATACTGAAAAGCAAGCCCTCTATTCTTATAATGATTGTCAGTGCTGTTTTAAAGACTTCAATGTGCTGCTACTTATAATGGTTTCTGGCGCCCAGTGTTCTACTACCCTCTTGGTGAAGAAAGACTGTCTTAACCTTGTTCTGCTGTGGTTAACTTTAATTTTGAATTGATGACCTCTAATTTCATCATTTCTGTTGAATTCAAACATTTCCCAAGATATCCCCCCTCCAGACCATGGACAAATTTAAACACCTCGATGAGATCTCTCAGCCTTCTATATCTAAGTGAAAACAAATTTAATTTCTTCAATCCTTCCTCCTATGTCAGGTTGCTTATACTATGAACCATTTTTGTAGCCCTCTTTTGTACTCCCTCTAAAAGCCAACTATCTTTTTCATAGCTAGGAGACCAAGCTTGGATGCAGTATTCCAAATCCGGCCTGACATATGCACAGTAAAGCTTTCTGACGACTTCCTCACTTCTGTATGATGTATTCCTATTTATTGCCCCGAGCATTCTCAATGCCTTCTTCTTGGCTTCCTTGGTCTGTTCTGATGCCCCCAATTTTGTGTTTAGAATAAAGCCTAAATCCTTCTCCTGTTGAGTCACTGATAGCACTTCGCCACCCATCAAGCATGTAGCCTTCAGATGCTGCTTACCTACATGCATGATTTTGTGAAGTGGTCTTAATCTTCGTCACAAGACGAACTTGTGAAGTGGTCCGAAGAATGGCAAATTTAATTCAATTTTGATCAGTGCAAAATCATGTATGTAGGTAAGCAGCATAGGAAGGCTCCATACTTGATGGGTGGCCAAGTGCTATCAGTTACTCAACAGAAGGATTTAGGTGTTATTCTAAACACAAAATTGGGGGCATCAGAACAGACCAAGGAAGCCAGGAAGAAGGCACTGAGAATGCTCGGGGCAATAAATAGGAATGTATCATACAGAAGTGAGGAAGTCATCAGGAAGCTTTACTGTGTCAGGTAAATTACATATGTCAGGCCACATTTGGAATACTGCATCCAAGCTTGGTCTCCTAGCTATAAAAAAGATTGTTGGCTTTTAGAGAGAGTACAAAAGAGGGCTACAAAAATGGTTAATGGCATAAGCAACCTGGCATACGAGGAAAGATTGAAGAAATTGAACATGTTTTTACTTAGATATAGAAGCCTGAGAGGAGATCTCATCGAGGTCTTTAAATTTGTACATGGTCTGGAGAGGGGATATCTTGGGGAAATGTTTGAATTGAACAGAAATGATGCAATTAGAGGTCATAAATTCAAAATTAAAGTTAGCCACAGCAGAACAGGGTTAAGGCAGACTTTCTTCACGAACAGGGCAGTAGAACACTGGAACCAGCTGCCAGAAAACATTGTCAGTAGCAGCACATTGAACATCTGTAAAAACAGCATAGACAATCATTATAAGAATAGAGGGCTTGCTTTTCATTATTACAGGGAGGGCTGATTGACAGATTTTGGGGGCGACTGGTTCAGTGTACAGAGTGCAACCAAGTGTGGCTCATAGTTGCAATCATTTTTCATGTCTTTATGTCTTGAATCAATCTGTTTCCTTCCAGATAACTAACTATTCTATCATTGATAATTGATTTGAGTACCTTGCAGACTAGGGATATGAGACTTACTGGCCTATGGTTGTCAACTTTCCCTCTTTCTCCTTTCTTGAAAATAGGAACTACATTTGCCCTTTTCCAATCTGTTGGAATTTTATTTTGTGAAACAGACCTACACAATATTATACTAAGTGGAAATGCCAGTTCCTTTTCAGCTTCCCGCAATACCCTAGCATAAATGTAATCAGGTACTCCTGCCTTGTTTGGCTTTATCTTCCTGATATGATTGAAAACAACATCACTATCAATGAAATCAACATCATTTATCCGATCACATGCCACTGAACTATGGTGTATGGTCGGCAGATTGGTCATATTTTCCAATGCAAACACTGATTTAAACTGCTTGCTCAGCTCCTCAACCATCTCAGTATCCTCACCCAATATAGTCCCATTTACTTCCAGTGGACCAATTGTGCTAGAAACTTTACTCAGCTTGTAGAAACTAAAAAACTTTTTGTTGTCCCCATTACAGTTCCTAGCTAAATCCAGTTCAAGAACCTGGTGTTCTTTTACGACGCATTCAACCGCTCGGTTATACAGCGTCGCGCTAAATCCAGTTCTTTTCCTCACTTTCCCGCTCTGGTTTTTTTTTTGCTTCAGTGTCCCTAGCTTTTTGATACGCCATTAGATTTACGATATTTGAAGCTTCCTTAAGCACTCTAAATGCAGCTTTCTTAGCCTTAATTGCTTTTATCAAGTCTGGTGTAAGTCATGCTGGCTTTCCTATCCTTCTTTGCGTTTTTGCTTTTGGGGGACATGTCTAATCTGAATTTCTTTCAAGTAATATTTGAATTCTTCCCACATTGCACAGGCATTTAAATCGGAGAATTCTTCTTCATATCTTATGGCACTTAAGGCCGCTCTTATGCAGTCAAAGTGTGCTCTGCTGAAATTTGGAACCTTTACCATATTATCCTAAGTAATTTCCACTACATGTGCCTTGAATCTAACTATTTCATGGTCACTTCTTCCCAGAGTTTCGCCTACAGTGAAGTCTTGAACCAAGTCACTGAAATCTGAGAATACAAGGTCCATGAATGAGCCATGCCTGGTAGGTTCCATTACAAATTGGTGTAAGAACAGGTTCTCTTCAAGGCATTTCCTAAACATTTTGAATGATGGGGAGCCAACACGAACATTTTCATATCCTTTTAGATTAAAGTCACCAAGAATAAGGCACTTCATCCGAAAGTTTCTACTGATTTCCTTACACATCACCTTATCAAGCTCCAGTTGCTGAGAATGTGGCAGGGTTCCTGATCGGGAAAAAGTTCCTATCCTCAGTGTATTGCTGTGCCTTTTCCCACAGCGACACCAAGCCAAATGGTCAGGCACTTGCTTCAACTCCCTGCAGACAGAGCCAACTTATTGAATATATTTCCTAGAAGCTGCACAAAACTCAATTGTGGTAGCTCTTACTTTTCACCAAACTTAACCATGCCATCTGCAACATCATGATCTTGTCAGCAGGGGAGGGGGTCTTGGGTTCTTTTACAACACATTCAACAGCCAGGTCATAGTGTTGCCAACCTCTCATTTTGATTGGTTGCAGGTAGACTTGGCAAATGACATCTGTTGTTAGTCCAACCCACAATCTTGTGATGGAGAGTCCAACCCTCTACCAACTGAGCTACTGTGGCTCCTAATCTTGTCAGCAGCTTCAGAATTCAAATAAAAAGAACAGAACTTGGCTTGAACTTGTTGTTGAAGAAAAGTATAAATGTCAATTAAAAAAATATGAGAAATATTTATATTTGCTAACTGACAACAAAAGCTTACCATAACCGAGCTTAACCGAACATAGCCTACTTATATGATTAATGGTGGTAAAATGTATTTAAAACTTGTCTTTTGGTTACCCTAAAGTGCCATAATATCATTTAACTTAGTTTGTAGGTGAAAACTGCATGATTATGTAGTAGCACTGCTTGTATGTATGATTATGTAGTAGCACTTAGGTGATAACAAATACAGATTTTACAAACATTTACCTCCATAAAGGAAAAAAACTGGGTTCAGTTTGGCTAGGTTAGCAAGTTTAGGTTTTAGGTTGGAAATATTTGAATTTGCTATTTGGATAAGTATTTTTTTATTTAAAAGCAGCTTATGCCCCCCCCCCCACCTAAGATCTCGTCTCCTACTGAGTCTAGAGCAAGGAAAATCGCAGGGTGGATGGGCACGATAGTGAACTCTGTTGTGTGCAAATTTCATGACCTTAGGGAAACATCTTCAAGGTCAAATGAGGTCAAAATAGCAAAATATTCTGATTTTGCGTGGGTTGGCTTGTCATTGTTATTGATCGCTGTGATTGTGTTTAAATGCTCCAAAATTGGCATTAGTAATGCTTTGGACATTATTAATGATGCAATACAGATGCCAGATCCACCATTTGACCTCAGGTCACCTATCTATGAGCACTTTATCAGGTCAGTACCTGCTCCAGTTACCGGAACAGAGCTGCCCACCCGACTGCTCCGTTGGGCGACTTAGCACAATCAGCTTTGCAAAGAAAGGAGTGAAATACATGAATAAAGTATGGAAATGCTTCAGCACACAATGGCAAACAGTATATTTTTGGAGGCATAGGGAGTAACATGCAAAGTGACATCAATCGCATGACAGTCATTTGCATTTATGACGACATTCCAGTTGATCAAGTTTGGTTTCATTAGCCTGCCATGAACTTGACCTGACTTGACCTTGGCGACCTAACATGACTTAAGTTATATAGCATAACAATATGCATCAAAGTAGTTGCTAGCGTTGTCAAGAACACTTCGATTTTGCCAATGTACGGGAAGCGCATCAGCGCCGATTTTGATCGTCTGGAGGTGCGAATTGACTTTACTTTAACTTGAAAAATGTTCGGCCGATTTTCATGTTTCTTACTTCAAACAATGCGCCAGTCATTTCTAAGCATGTACGTAAGAAATTGGCGTATATTTGCTGATACAATATGGAGCTAAAACGAAAAATTGGCTAGTGGGCTGATTTTGCCATCCCCCATCCAGGGCATGTGTTAGCCTGTCATGAACTTGACCTGACTTGACCTCGGTGACCTGACATGACTTTGAAACAACATAGCATAAGAATATATACCAAACAAGTCGCTGGTTTTGCCAAGAACACTTCCTTTTTGCCAATATATGGGAAGCGCATCAGCGCCGATATTTGCGGTCTGGCGCTGATAATTTTTTTTTAACTTTAGCGACCCCTAACTCAAGAAAAAAAAATCAATCGATTTTCATTTTTCTTCCTTTAAACAACACGGCGGCTATTTATAAGCAGGTACACAAACAATAGAGTATATCGGCCAGTAAAATCTGGAGTCATCTACGAAAAAACGGAGGGGTCGGTGGATTTTGCCCCCCCCGCCCCTCCAGGGCACGTGTTGTCATTTTGAGATTTTTGGGATCTTTTTTGGAATACCATGTATATGGATGTGATTCAGAAGATGCTACCACTTGTTTTCTCGGAAAATGCTTGCTTTTCTATTTCAATGAGGATGCCAGTCATGTTGGTACTGTGTGATGATTCCATTGGCATAGAACTGAGGCTTTGATTGGCTAATGCTGCAAGAGGTTCATGTACCTTAATGAGTTCACTCTGCTGCAGCCTGCAGGCTTTAGCACAATTAGGACAGTGGATTCAGGTTGGAAGAACTGTGTGGCATCTAAAAAGGTATAATCTTGCCTCATTATCATGATATTAAATTTTAATGATGTTGCATATGACTGGGTCATAGCCTGAACACACAGACCATTTTCGCACTAGTGAGATGTGGAAGTTATACTGATGAGTTAGCATCTTCCGCATCCTGTCTTTCCTCAAGCCCTCCAATACTATGAGAAATAATAATTAAATAGGAAAACCTAACCTAACCTAATCTAACCAAGCCTAACATAATATTATCTACTCTTATCTAAACTAATATAAACATATATATATATTTAATATAAAAACACAACCACAATGTTTATCATGACATCACCCATACATCATGGTAACAAACCATGCAACCTGTTTATCTTCTTTCTGCATGCATTTTGGAATGGTGGTGGCATGCTATCTATGTGGCAGAGGCAGAAATGAAGTATATTTGAGGCAAATTAGTGTTGAATCTTCCTTTAGTCACATCTGAGAAGCCCCAGGTGAGGTATGGATAAATTATGGCACAAAGAACAGTAGTGTGGCATAAATGGCACATTATGGAAGTTATCGCTATGATAAACCAAGAAATAAGTATTTCCAGAGAAAATGAGTGGTCATATCATTAGAATCGTATTAATAAACATCATTTAGAATTTAGAAAATTTAGAAAATCAAACCTTTTAAAGCAAAAATACCACATTTTGTTTATAATTTATTTTTCAGAAAAAGGTCAAATTACTTTCCAATTATACATATGGGATACTTTGCTCCAAAGGGAGGTTAGGCTGCTTTAAGTTAGAGTATGTTGTATTTTTATTTCATTTTATTTCAACACTTCTTTTTATGCCATGCTCTTGGTGTCATTTTGACCCCAATCTGAAAGTTAAGCAGTTGCACAGAAATGCACAGCAGTTGCAGTTAAAATGCACAGCAGTTGCCAGAAAGTCCCATCATCTTTGTCACATTGATAAACATTGCAATATAATTACAAATTCCAAGGATTCGCAGGACACCTTGAAGCACACAATTACCAATTCTGCTGCCATGGCTGTTCTTTTGCACATTTTACCAACAGTTAGGAATTTGTACACTTCGGATGAGTTACTTTATATATTTTAGTGCCATATTGCAGGTAAGAAAATCGACTCATTCAAGAATCAAGAAAATACTCATACCTGTTTATAACTTTGAATGCTTCATCAACCCCGCCATTCTTTACCAGGACCGTTCGTGCAACCAACTTCGGATAAATGTTACGCACCATGCTTTTTTATTCCAATTAGTCGCCTGCAAACGATCACACCCGGCACGACTATGGAGGGGGGTGATTCAGAACGTCCCAAAAATAACATCCAAAGACGAAAAGTCCAATTTCAGAACATCCAAGAATCATAAAGTCCAACATACATAACGTCCAAAAACCAAACGTCCAAGACTTATAAAATCCAAAATCCGAACATCCAACGATCATAAAGACCAAAGACCGAAAGTCCAAAGACGGAACGCCCAAGAGACGATAGTCAAGAACTTCACAGAATAGTTCATACCTTCTCCGCTAGGAGAATAATTATCGACTCTATTGCATCCTTACCGAATGCTTAGAGGAACGCATCCAAATATTATCAAGGCGATATATACGAGGTGGCGTCATCCCTACTGCGCAGCTTTCTGCGCAGGTCTTTATATGACGTCATCAGGGGTACCACTTAATACGGGCCAAGCCTCTAACGTGCTGTCGAATATACGTAGCATATGCATAGTACGGGGGATTAAATGCGGATTTAAGAGGTACAGGTGCAAAACTTAGGACGTCATAGTCCCGGAAGGGATCTCCAATACCTTTTATACACATATTATACCCGGAAGAACGTACAAAGCGAGGTAGGACAGGTCAAATGGCAGACAATTAGCATCTTATCGCGGCGAAATGCAGTAAGGACGTATCTGAAGTGTGGTCGTCGCCATGATGGAATAAGGTGGGGAGGGGGTCGAGTCCCTTAATGTACATCAAATGTATAATTGGGCTTATGGTGCTGCATGCCAACATTAATTGACCGAAAGGCCTTTTATCCCCTCTATATGCGGCAGTACCCCTGATATAGGAGGCAAGGAAAGGGACAATTGTTTCTTTTCTAAGATCGGCAGGACCATAGGGAGCACGTGACAGGCAGACATTCTTTTTATGGGGGCATCTGTGAATCTCCGTACCAGCTCAACAACATGGGTGGAACTTCCAGAAAACGATTTGGGAGACGCAATGCCTGGAGGTAACAGGAAGGTCTATGGACTTGGGGAGGTGGGCTCGCGCCAGTCGTAAGCGGGTGTTGACCCATCCCAAAAGTATGTAAAATTTCACTCTAGTTCGGAGGTTACATTCGGCAGATGGACTGGAAAGCGGTCAGACATCGGGTGCTAAAAGCGGTCAGGCATGTATTGGCGGCATTCCCTAACAATTCGTTCAGAACTAGATCTGGATGATTCAAAACACTCCTACACGTCCGCGTAGTCGACCTAGTCGGCTTATGTGCTGTTTCCGATTCAGAACATGAATGAAGGATCACAATCGAAGTTCGTGGAGCAGGGACTTTGTATATCGTTCTTTCAAATAAATGATCATAGGCCTCATGAGCAACAATGAAATGGCATACCCCACACCTGTTTCATAGCAGGACCAGAGCCGGTAGCAGTGTCAAGTGCCGCGAGGACGGGCGCAGCTTGTCTGCCCCTGGTCACAGCGGCAGCAGCAAAACACACCAACAGGACAGTGGGACCGGGCAATATGACGGCAGAGTCAAGTGCCGCTAGGACGAGCCGACACAGGGAGCGCCGCCAACCCGTCAGTGGTCACAGTGGCAGCAGCAAAACACGCCAACAAAACGGTAGGATCGGGCGGCATGAAACCAATGCAAGTGCCGCCAGAACGGGCAACACAGGAGGCGCCGCCAGTCCGCCCCTGGTCACGGTGGCAACACCAAACACGGTTACAAAGGGTAGAACCGAGCGTCACGACACGATACACAGCAGAGACGGTGACACATGGCCGGCAGTGTGGGGGTGGACATCCTATCGCTGCCTGGTGACATGATGGCGGACCTGCCTAGATGCCGCCCCTGCGCTCTGCCGAGCAGAGTTCTTGCGCAACCAGCCGATGCGCACATGCAGCCTAACTCGAGTCAGCCTCCGTCTCACACAACTAGCCACACTCCTAGCTTCGGCTGCCGGCTACTAATGACGCCCACCCCGCGTCCCACGAAGCTGGTGTCGCCTGTGCAGGTTGAGTCCATGATGAAGCACACATCAGAATTGAACTGGTTTGGCATCGCCCTCTACCATGTATGTGGCATGCAGCGCCCGCCGCGACCGATGGTGATTAACCAAGAGTTGGACACAACGGCCAGGAGCGCCTCCGGTGCTTGAGACGTCGGACAGCCAAGCGATGTATTGACGCCTAGTTTTGTAGGCGACGAAGCCGGCAACGACGGCAAGGCCGTCCTGATCATTTTCCAGTTTGCTGATGATGGTCGTGTTAAAATTAATGTGAATAGAAGTGGCATCAAACTAATTGAACTGGTTCTTTATTTAGCTATAAAAAGATAAGATATGAAGATAAGGTAAGCAGCATATGGAGGCTCCATATTTGATGGCGGTGGCCAAGTTCTACCGGTGACTCAGCAGAAGGACTTTGGTGTTATTCTGAACACAAGATTTGGGGCATCAGAACAGACGAAAGAATCCAGGAAGAAGTCACTGAGAATGCTTGGGACAATATATAGGAATGTATCATACATAAGTGAGGAAGTCATCAGGAAGCTTTACTGTGTATATCATGCCACATTTGGAATACTGTGTCCAAGCTTTGGCTCCTACATAATGAAATTCCAACAGACTGGAAAAGGGCAAATGTAGTTCCTATTTTCAAGAAAGGAGAAAGAGGGAAAGTTGAAAACTATAGGCCAATAAGTCTCACATCCCTAGTCTGCAAGGTACTCGAATCAATTATCAAGGATAGAATAGTTAGTTATCTGGAAGGTAGCAGATTGATTCAAGATACTCAACATGGATTTAGAAAAGGACGATCGTGTCTCACAAACCTCTTGGACTTTTTGAACTTCGCCACAGAACAATTTGATCAGGGAAATCAGGTTGATGTAGCATATCTTGACTTTAGTAAGGCCTTTGACAAGGTACCCCATAAACGGTTAATGATACAGCTTCAGTCCCATGGTATTGCAGGTAGCATCTTAAAATGGATAGAGTTGTGGCTTTCAGATAGACAGCAAAGAGTGATGCTAAATGGTACAAAGTCATCATGGCAAAATGTTCTTAGTGGAGTCCCCCAGGGGTCAGTACTAGGGCCATTACTGTTCATTATATTTGTAAATAACATTGAAAGTGGCCTAAGCAGTAAAGTTTTGAAATTTGCAGATGATTTGAAGGTCTTTAGGGCAATAACAGGTCAGGATGAGCATATCTCACTGCAAAAAGACTTAGACGAACTTGTGAAGTGGTCCGAAGAATGGCAAATGAAATTTAACTTTTATAAGTGCAAAATCATGCATGTAGGTAAGCAGCATATGAAGGCTCCATACATGATGGGTGGCCAAGTGCTATCAGTGACTCAACAGGAGAAGGATTTAGGTGTTATTCTAAACACAAAATTGGGGGCATCAGAACAG
Source organism: Imbricaverruca yamaguchii (assembly GCA_034440575.1). Classification (NCBI taxonomy): domain Eukaryota; kingdom Metazoa; phylum Arthropoda; class Thecostraca; family Neoverrucidae; genus Imbricaverruca; species Imbricaverruca yamaguchii. Next base: position 22,396 of record JAOTOL010000875.1, on the reverse strand, counting down.
ACCAAGGAAGCCAGGAAGAAGGCACTGAGAATGCTCGGGGCAATAAATAGGAATGTATCATACAGAAGTGAGGAAGTGATCAGGAAGCTTTACTGTGCATACGTCAGGCCACATTTGGAATACTGCATCCAAGCTTGGTCTCCTAGCTATGAAAAAGATTGTTGGCTTTTAGAGAGAGTACAAAAGAGGGCTACAAAAATGGTTAATGGCATAAGCAACCTGGCATATGAGGAAAGATTGAAGAAATTGAATATGTTTTCACTTAGATATAGAAGGCTGAGAGGAGATCTCATCGAGATCTTTAAATTTGTCAATGGTCTGGAGAGGGGATACCTTGGGGAAATGTTTGAATTTAACAGAAATGATGCAATTAGAGGTCATAAATTCAAAATTAAAATTAACCACAGCAGAACAAGGTTAAGGCAAACTTTCTTCACCAACAGGGTAGTGGAACACTGGAACCAGCTGCCAGAAAACATCGTCAGTAGCAGCACATTGAACATCTTTAAAAACAGCATAGACAATCATTATAAGAATAGAGGGCTTGCTTTTCAGTATTACAGGGAGGGCTGATTGGCAGATTTGGTGGGCAACTGGTTCAGTGTACAGAGTGCAACCAAGAAGGGCCCTTGTGGCTCGGAGTTGCACTAATCTTTTATGTCTTTATGTCTTTATGTCTTATGAAAGAGATTGTTCGCTATTAGAGAGTACAAAATATGGCTACAAAAATTGTTAATGACATATGCAACCTGGCATATGAGGAAAGATTGAAGAAATTGAACATGTTTTCACTTAGATATAGAAAAGTGAGAGGAGCACTCATTGAGGTCTTTAAATTTGTTCATGGTCAGGAGGATGGATATATTAGGTAAATATTTGAATCTAACAGAAATGATGCACTTAAAGGTCATCATCTCAAAATTAAAGTTAACTACAGCAAGACGAGGCTAAGACAGTCTTTCTTCACCAACAGGGTAATAGAACACGGGAACCAGATGCCAAAAACCATTGTCAGTAGCAGCACATTGAACATCTTTAAAAACATCATAGGCAATTATTACAAGAATAGAGGGTTTGCTTTTCAGTATTCCAGGGAGGGCTGATCGACGGATTTGGTGGGCAACTGGCTGAGTGTTCAGAGTGCATCCAAAAAGGGCCCCTGTGGCTCATAGTTACACTTGATCCTTTGTGTCTTGATGTCTAAGATGCTCCAAAATGCAGCAAGTATACCAGACAAGCATGATGCAACACTCCATAGCATACAGATCTGATAGGCAGGCTAATTCATGGAATGATACCAGAAAAGGCAGGTGTTGACACTCACATTATTTTCAGCTGCATCCGTGGCCAGGATCATAATCATCAGAGGTAAAGTGGTTGGAACAAATGGATGGGCTGGTTGGTTGAACTCCATCAGCTCCTTTTCACAGTCAACCAGGTATTATATGCATTTCAATCTCTTGGAAACATAAGCATGTTGGTTGACAATCTCTTCTTTCCATATCTTTCTTCCAGATGATAAAGATACACTACAACAGAACACTGTATAATAAAACTACAACTAAAACGCACGTGCATCGAACACGACAGAAAACACAAGCATACATGACAGACATAAAACCAAGCATAAAACAACCTACGAGGAAGCAATGTAAACAGCTGTGCTATTTATGACTCAACTGCGCCATCTAAGAATTTGAGAAAATGTGTTAACCCTAAAATGCTGCATTCGTGATGGTCGTCGCCTAATTCGCAGCCTAACTGAGGATGATAAAATAACAGCTCAACACGATTCCAAAAGCACAGACGTGATATTATATGATTTAGAAAGTTAGTTGAATTGAAAATATTTCCATTTTGAAATGCATGCAACCATTAAAACGGCCCAAAAGTGGAACCCCAGATGATATCCTTTGTAACATGCGAGCCGACACGCAGGAAGGCATGGGGATGACAGGGGCCTGGGCCATATCAAGATAACTAGAGACAACAGGTGCTCCAAAGTCGGCAGTTGTAGAATAGTTGGTTTAAACTAGACAAAACCTACTCCACGTGACGTAATATACCAGAAACCTTTTTTTATTATTCCAGAATACTGCTGAATTATATTCTAGTTTTGGACTATACTGACAAATATGCTAAATAACGTGCTTTCCTTTTAGCACTATTATGGCGCTTTTCCCACGATTAGATTCCCGTCCATTTGTAAAGCATATTTATTACGGTGTGTGGGTATACACCGTCCGCACTGCGTGTACCTTCAGAGGTTATACGCCGTCTGGATGGTGTGATGTCACGACCTTGACCGCAGTCAGCTGACTAGCAGTGCGGCCGGGACAGTCGCGGTCCGCATCAGCCCATTTGATCCGTTGAAGCCGCGGGTTGCGGTCGCTGCTCGATGCAGTCGTGGTTGACATTAGTCCTTTGAATCTGTTGAAACCGAGTGTTGGAAAGGTGAAACAATGGATCGTTTTGTGGTCGTTAGTCGCAACTGACATCGGTCCATCGAAGCCGTTGGAGTGTTGGAAAGGCGGCGAAACATTGGGTGAGTCTGAACCGTTTTCTTCCCAAATGTTGATTTCATTGATAGCGATTGTGATTGAATAAAGCTGTGAAGTGAAATCTAAGGCTAGGTTCTCAGGTGTGTGGAAGGGTCTAAAAAACACCGTCTCACATACACGGTTTGGCCGAAACCATCTCGCAGACATGGCTGCTCTCGACAACCGTTGGCTGGATATTCATGGAACCTACACCAAACGATCGCCCGTGTGCCAGAGGCGTGCAGTTTGGACTTTGGTGACCTTGGGTTAGGTAGAACGAGTGGTCTGGGGGTAGGTTGCTCGCCTCACAATCAAAAGGTTGTGGGTTCGAGTCTCACCTGTTGCTACTCTTCGCATGCGACCGATCGGTGTGAGATTGGCGACGCTACATGACTCAACGGTCGATGTGTCGTAAAACCAATGACCAACCAACCTTGGGTCAGGTCAAGGGTCACCAAATAGCCGAAAAAAAATTATTTACTTACAGACATGGCCGATATCGGCAACCGTTGACTCGGTCTTAATGAAACCTTCACCATATGAACGGCCGTGTTCCAGAGGCGAATTTTCGTGACCTTGGGTCAGGTAAAGCTCACTAAATCACAGGAAAACCAAATTATTTCCTCAGACATGGTCGATCTCGGTAACCGTTCGATCGATCTTAATGAAACCTTCACCAAACGATCGGCCGTGTGCCAAAGGCGCGCGGTTCGCACTTTCGTTGCCTTGGGTCATGGCAAAGGTCCGGCAACCACATTTCCGAAGAACCAAAAATATTTCCTCGCAGACATGGTCGATCTCGGGAACCGCTGGCTCGATCTCAATGAAGCCTTCACCAAACGATTGGCTGTGTGCCAGAGGCGTGCGGTTGCGCGCCTCTGGTCAAGCCGCATGCCTCTGGTCACGAAAATCCAAACCGCATGCCTCTGACACACGGCTGGTTGTTTGGTGAAGGTTCCATTAAGATCGATTCAGCGGTTGCAGACGTCGATCATGCCTGTAAGCCAACAATGTGGTGACCTTTGACGGACCAAAGGTCACGAAGGTGCAAACCACACGCCTCTGGCACTCGGCTGATCGTTTGGTGAAGGTTTAATTAGGATCGAACCAGCGGTTGTCGATATCGACTATGTGAGCCATAATTGTTTGTCTGCGATTTGGTGACCTTTAAACTGACCCAAGGTCACTAAATTCCAAATCGCACGCCGCTGACGCGGGCGATCATTTGATGAAGGTTTCATGAAGATCGAGCCAGCGGTTGCCGAGATCGGTCATGTATGCGAGATGGTGTCGGTCAAACCGTACATGTGAGATGGTGTCTGTTTTTTAGACCCTTCCGTATTGTTCCTACACTACCGGCCATTGTCAAGCATACAAATAATGGCGTGGTGTACATATCTGCATTTGGAGATGTCGAGAAATATCTAATTATGGGTAGATGTCAAGCGTTTGATTACTATATGATCAACATGTTCGATGACTCTAAAGCCCCAAAATGTTTAATTATGCATTCCAGTGCATCTGGTGGTCATTTTGTGTGGCCATTTTCTTTGCAGCAATTAGTCAGTTTTCGTCTTTATTATGACTGTCGTTGAAAGTAATCCATTTCACATTTGAACAGCTGTTTGGAAGGTTGGAAAGGCAGTACATTTGGAGATCACGGCAAAATTTGATTTTTTTTTCTCTAATTTTTTCTTGAATGTAATGTTTTTTATGTGAAGACAATGTCCATTAATTTCCTTTGCAGCTTATTACTTTTAAGTCGACGGTGGTCAATGCAATTTATGATGCCATATGCACGATGCAGAGGAAATCTGCTACAATATAAACAGTATTTCATGAGTTAATACTGCAAGCATTTTCATACCTTAATGGGATTGTCTGGACTGGCTCGCCTCTTTGTCGTTCAAACGTCTGTTTAAATGTTCAGAATGTTTGTTGCATACAATGCTATAATTTACCTAGCATGTGTCTGACACCCACCTTAAAAAGCAGGAAAGGAAGCTGGAAAGTGGAATGAGGTGAAACATTAGGGTGGGTTTCCAGGTGCTTACCTTCTTCATCTTAAACCACTTTGCCCATATCCCATATGATATTGAGAAAGCGATATGCCAAATTGATGTGCTGCTTCCTGACAGGTGATCATGATAAATGCCTCTTGTGTCTCAAGTAACTAGTGCATGCAACTGAGTCTGCTTCATCGTTGGAAGCTGTAAGCTTTTTGATATGCTTTTTTCCAGATTGGTATATCCTGATCTTCATCTTCATCTCCCCATTTTGCCTTTATTGAAGTGGAGATGCCTGCATTGGCCCCTGGAGATGTGTACGCATCCTTTGATGATCTGGAGCAGGCAGTTATGCAGTGGGGCTTTGAAAGTAACACTGTTTTTTGCAAGAGCATAGCATCAAAATTATCAACTCACCTAAGTAACCACAGTCACTCTGGTCTGGCCAAGCATATCAATCAACTTCAAAACAGGGAAGAAGTGATCAGATATATCAAATATCATAAGGTCACCTTCATATGCTCACATGGAGGTGTTCATCGGTCACGAGAACAGGAGCAGCAGCGAATAACATCGTAAGTATTTTTGTTTGTGATTGGCTCTCAACAATATTGTGTACGTATGCAAGTTGCACTCGTCTCTCCCGGAGTTTACCAGGGCTCTCACCGCGCTTCTCTTTCCACAGAGAAGGGACCGCGCGTTCCATGTGCACCAAGTGAGGCACAAATACCCTGTGCTATCTGAACTGGGTGTAGCTGGTCAGTACCAGGCACTCCTTCAGGGTAGTGAAAATCCAGCTATAGCAGATAGAGCGGGTGGAACTGCACGAGAATGGAGGTGTGACACGATGTTCAACTTCTGGCCTGCAGATTGCGCCCAGTACTAGCGACTGTCGGTGCATGTTTTTCAGACAGTTTCAGCTCCCATGTCGACATATACTGAAGTTCCGATCCCAGTTTGGTCTGCCACTATTTGATGAAGCCCTCATGAACTGCAGGTGGAGGACCGACTTTCAGCGACTCATCATTTCGGAGTCTGAGCCGCAGCCACAGGTTGACCTACTGGAGACGCCACGCCGAACTCTAGCCATGACCCAGCACGAGCGCTGTCGGAAAGCAATAGTCATCTGTAATCAGGTCGCGTCCGTCGGCTCTGAGTTGGCAGGTGGTGCTTACGACATCTTCATAGCCTCTATTAACTCGACCTTAAACATCCTCAGGAACGACCAGCTGTTTGTGCCTGTCATTCTCGGATGTGCCCGTTCAACTAATGGCAACTAATATTCAACTAATGGCAATGTGATGTGCTAGACTATTTCTCTCATATGGTTTATCTGCCGACAGCTCCAAAGCAATTCAGCTGTGTCAAATTGTATTCGCGATAAGTGTGTACCGGGCGCGCGGCACCCGCACAAATTTCACCTGACACCCTGAACCGATTAGCGTGTGTCTAAAAATTTATGACATGCTAAATGATCGCGCTTTGGTCGAAGCATCCTAAAAATAAAATATAAATCGCCACACCAACCGAGACCGGCATATTTTGGCGCCCAGCACGGCTCACGTCATGGGTATCGAGGGCTGGTGACATGACTTTAAAACACCAAATTTTAGCTATCCGCTGGTCCAAATGTCGTTGCGATCGGGTCAATGTGTTGCGCATCAGCACCACGAGGGTTCTTGGACAACGGGCGTCCGTGGAGCGTGCGGCGTCTCCGTGGGTCGTGTGTCCGCCCAGTCTGTACCGCGTCTTTCGTGTCTGCCCGAAGTCCGGCGCGTCTGTACCGCGTGCTACCGAGAACTGCATTCTCAATATCCACTCGTGATTTATTTCAGTCGGAAAAGTGCTTGGACCCGATTCCGATCGCAATAGCTCGACAGCCTATGGACTGGTCGACACGACAGTGTTGTCACGATTGCCAAGTGCTAATACATCGGTCAGCCTGCTCACCAGTGTCTTGAACGATAGCGCATTAGCGCACAGGCATCAACAATTGATTGATCAATGTCTGTTATTTCGGATGTGAACGATTCAACCCCACTGCGATTGCGCTACTGGTGCAGCTGCTATCCTACAATCCGCTCTTAGCTGCGTGGAACACTGCTTTTACACAGCTTGAAGCGAAATACAAATTTCATGTCGACGTCCGTGTCCACAATAATTCGGCGCCAGTGGCGGCGAGCGGGACCTGGACGCTGACTATCACCACCAACTGGATCCTGCACGTCTTGATTTTCGTCCGGAACAGCAGCCGCGGAGGGTATAAAATATACCGAGGCCAATAAGCCCATCAAAGTCAAGCCAGCACATACCACCACACCACCCCAAACACTGAACACCACTGGCAGTCGATGCGCCCTTAAACTCCAATAACTAACAACACCAAGGCCCTTTACGTAAACACCACTGTGTGCGGTTCGTCAACGACGTGGCTTCGGTGGTTAAAAATGTAAATGATGCACGCGCTGCGTCGCCACCCATACTCCAGCGAGAAGGAATTGTATCATTGAATATCGTAACATGGAAATGAGGACTATAAAACTAGCATAGCGGACGAGCCAATTGGCAGATTCGCATGCAACCAACATCAAATGGAGGCAACGAAAGCGGCTTTTCTTAATGCAGCGATGCAAGCGCCGAAGGCGCATGGTAGTATTATTTTCGGACAAGACACAGGAACACTCGGGTATGGCATCATGGGTCCGGTCATACCAATATGCACCACCCATGCAGTGGAACGGACTGCGCTCGGACATTAAATATAAAATGTGGCATTATTATAAATAACTTACCGATTTAGGGTCATTTCGTGAATATACGATTACCTTTTCTCGATCATTGGAAATACAGTCGAATGTACCTTTGCTCTGGGTGTATATTCGGGTCAAACCACGAACAATAAGCGATTCCATCTAACTGTCGAATTCTCACAGCCATACTTTAGTATGTCCTGTGCCGTGCTCAGTCCAAAAAAAACTTTAAGGGCCGGTGTCTCTAGAAATCACGCTGGACTCCAAAAGAACGGTCCGGGTTTAAAAAAAAAAATCATGCTGGGATCCCCAAAAATGTCGCTGGGGCCTCCGAAATTGATACTGGGGCCATCAAGAAACCTTACCTGGCCTCTGAAAATAACGCTGGAGTCTCGAAACTTCGTGTCCAGGCCCCAGTAAATCACGCTGGGGCCTAAGATAGTCTTGCCGGGTCCCTAAAAATTACGATGGGGGCCCAGAAGATCGGAGCGGCGCCCCTGAATTTCACGCTGAGCCAGGAGATCCCAAAAGTCGTGCCCGGGCCTACGCATATCACGCTGGGCTCGCCACGTGGCGCCGGGTCCACCCCCCAAAAAAAAAAAGACTAAGGAAGGGAAGCTAAAAACGAATCCTCACATTATCAATCACCGTGGTGCCCAAACAATCCCGCCAGAAGCCACCAAAACGTGTTAGGCCCATACAAACTTGTCGAAGCCGCCAGCCCCGCGCTTGGTGTCCTAACAAATGACGCCGGGGCCAAAAAAGCGCACCGGGAACCCTGAAAAAGGCACGTTGCAGCCAATCAAAATCACGCTGGATGCCAAAACGTCGCGCCAGGGTGCCAAAGGCAGCAGTTGGCCCCTAAAAATATATTCTTACTCGGAGTATGAATGCGGGCTTAAAAATCGCGTCAAAGACCCCCCACACATACACACAAAAATTCGTGCCCGGAAAAGAAGCGTGTCAGGGCACTGAAAAAAATCGCACCGGAAGCCCCGGTACCAGGAGGAACTGTACCGAGGCCAAAAATATCCCGCTGGGGTTTTAAAATCATGAAATCCCACAAAGTATCACACCGGGATTTTACATATATGGAATCGACCCGAGCACCGAAAAAAAAGAACAGGTCCGAAAGAGAATTAACCGGGGGATTTGAACTCTGAAGGGTGCCATCGGCTCAAATATATATATATATATATATATATATATATATATATATATATATATATATATATATATATATATATATATATCACTATAATTTTTCCGTCAGTGGCGCCTCAGCAGGCCCCGACGGTTTCCAATAACTCCTGGATCAGCTCTTGAAATGTAAAGAAATCTCAATGATATCGCATGCACATGGTGTAACTTCGCAGCACGATTTGTGGTGCTGGGGGATGCACTGGAGTAATTGGTGGACTCATGTCGGTTTGAGGAGCCCGCTCCATAAAGTTCTATGTCAAAAGTAAAATATGTGGTGAGTGAAGGACGCTTTCAGGGGTCCGGGAACACCCAGTACACAAAGTTACACTCTTGCGCAGCGATCGTGAGGCGATACTTGATCGGTGGCCACAATACCGCTTTTACAGTATGACAATCTAATGAAAAAAATAGCACGCAGGTAGTATCCATAGTAAAAAGGTCCTGCATTAGCCTCAGAAATCCCCACAATCCTACAGCATCCTGCAGAATTCCACAGGCACTCCTGCACAAACAAGCGATCCTGCAGGACAATCCTGCAACCCAGCCAGTATTTTAACCGGGCCCCGACTGGGCACAATGTGCGACTGGGCAAACCGACAGGGGCCCAGCATGTCCCCAACCGGCAAAACCTGGGAACGTTAACTGAATGGACAGCGCGGCCGGGGCACAACATGGGCCCATCGCGCAGTTCATGTCAGCGTCGCATTTCACGGCGATACCGATCGTCCGACCAGTCTAGGCCCGCGGTCGGGACCCAGTCAGGGCCCAGTTCCCTCAATATTAGCGCGTTGTCGCCATGAACGAGCAAAAGACGTCATTTTCAAGACGTGGGATGCCGGATTCTTTCTTGGCACAGCTGCTCTACCATGGCTTCCAGGTTCGTGAGAATTATCGTTGATTAAACATCTGAGGAGTTTTTTCTTCAAAAAGTTTCTGGAAACTTTCCATAAAGAAGTTAGCTTTGGCATTATTGAATTTAAGGCAACCGCAAAACAAGTTTTACACACATTTTATCGGCATGAAGCATACAAAGTGGTTAAGTTTGGTTAAGTCAGGCCTGGTTAATCTTATGTTGTAAATTACAACAAATTTGAATGGAATTTGTATTAATTGATTTTGTTTTCTTAAAAAAAACAGCTAAGGCCAGCTTATGATAGGCTGGGTTAGCTTAGGTTTATATTTGAATGTTTTGAAGAACATAAATTGTTTGGAATTTTTCAGTAAAAAGAATTTGCATGTAGATCAAGCCACTCGGTTTTGAGTGGACTGGGGCGGGGGGAGAGAACGCCTGCTGTTGTTGGACAGTGCCTGTTGTTTTGTTCAGTTCGGCAATGCATGTTGCCACTGAAGAATAGCATCATACTGATCATTACTATGGCATTCTTTATATGATGACATTAATTTTAGGACATATTGACAGCTGTGGAGATTCTGTTAACCGTGTTGGCTGACGACATCTTGAACCAATGTGCGTGGGGCTGTTGGTGTCTTTTCCACTACCTCACAATTAATGATATCTGCAAATGTGCTGCAGAGGCCATCAGTAGACTACTGGCATCCGTGCTTGTTAAGCAGTTCCTCAAGCCAGTGAGCTTTGTGAGCAGTGGGTAGTGCTGTATTGCGTGACTGTATATAAATTGTGATGCAGGATGTGTGGTTCAGATAAATACATTGTAACCAGTGGTTGTTAGTTTTGCGCGGTGGTAACTACTTGGCGACTCACTGCGTAAGCGTCATGTATTGTGTTGTTTAAATCCAGAGTAAGTGTGGTATTGCCTAGTGAAATTAGTTATCTTTCCACGGCTCCCAGCAAAACAATGCAATCGTGTTGACTAAGCTGGACGAGACCGACAAAGCTTCATCTTTTGAAACCCCGGTACACGTAGAAGCATGGTTATGTCCCAAATATTATTGCGTCATTTTCTTGCTACAGAGTGCGTTGTGTCCACAAAAGAGCCAAGGGGGCATAGTTGTATGTACATATTATTACTATTAGATAGACAAATTATTACCCGGAACGATGAGTTTTTGAATTATTTATCTAGCTTTCGAGCAAATAGCGGGTTTGTGACGACCAACAGGATACAAACAGGTAGCCGCGGTCTTGTAATGCCCAAGTCCGCATCTAGTTTTGATGATATTCCAAAGATATTGGTACTGTTAGAGAGCCGAATGGCTGCACCATTGCATGACGGGATGGTTTTTTCTTCTGTGACTTCAACTTCTGAGAAAATAATGGGTTTGTGTTCACAAATACGACAAAAACATGATAAGCTTTTACGTTGTAGTACCGGAGTTCGCATCAAAGTTAACCGTATCCCGAATATATTACTACTGTTAGATAGACAAATATATATATTAATACCAGGTACGGTGAGTTTTTGAACTATGTCTCTAACTTACGAGCAAATATATTGTTTGTGTCAACCAACGTGATAAAGACTGAGTATCCTCGTTCTTGTAATGCCCAAGTCCGCGTCTAATTTTGACAATATCCCAACGACATTGGCACTGTTAGAGAGCCAAATACCTGTACCATTGCATGGCATGATGGTTTTTCTTCCTGTGGCTTTAACTTCTGAAAAGTAATGGATTTGTGTTCACAAGTACGACACGAACTTGATAAACATTCATTTTGTGATGCCCAAGTCCGCATCTGATTTTGACCATAGCCAGAAGATGCTAGCACTGCTAGATAGCCAAATAGGTATACTATTCCCCAGTACTATGGGATTTTCACAATTATGTCTTAACTTTCGAGCAAATGACGGGTTTATGTGAACAAACACGCAAAGCCAGGCTACGGTCCGAATTTGCAATGCCCAAGTCCGCATCTAATTTTGATCGTATCACGATGTTTGTGATACTGGAAGATTATTAAGTAACTGTATTATTACTCAATGTCATGGTTTTTCTTTAATTTCCACTATCTCAGCTCACAGGCAAGCATTTCATCAAGATACAATCACAACAAGCTCCCATAGTGGTAGTTACAAAACCTGCCACTGGTGGCGCTAGTTGACCCGCTGGCCACTGTCGACTCCTATCGCATGACCAGGCGCGGATACAGGGGGGTGGCGTGCCCCCCCCCCCCCCTGGGCGCGGAACATCCGGAACAACGGACGCATTCCATCCGAGGGGCGCCAGATTTAAGGGCACCATTGTCCAGGAGAAGTCGAAATGCTACAATTTTGCCGACTATCGGTGCACTGCCGATTGCCCCCCCTAATCTCCCTTGAAGGCAGATTTCGGTGGTACTGGGAATGCACCCGCCACCCATTCGAGGGTCGGATGGAGCGCACTTTCTGGCGCAGTGGCCCGTTGACGTAGGGGTGCTGAGCCTGGTCGCAGCGGGGACAATTCTAATCTGTGGGGTCAGGGGCGGATCTAGCCTACGTCTTTAGGGGGCGGGGGCACTGACGGATCCAGTGTCCCAATTTAAGGGGGCGGCAAAACAGGGACGTTGGAAGTATGTTTCAAGTGAGGGGATTGTATTCAATTCGATACAAATTCTGAACATATGGGGACTTCGGAGTGCACCCCCCTCGGAAGTTGAAAATCTCATTCGAAATTTCGTAAATTTCATGCAAAAGTCCGAAACGCCAGGACTTAGGGAGTCCCCCCCCCCCGCCTTGGAGGTCGAACATCTGGATCCGCCAGTGATTTTTTTTTTTTTTTGGGGGGGGACGGAAACATAGTTGTGCCCATATTCCCTTGGGGGGCATATGCCCGATGTGCCTCCCCTCCCAGATCCGCCCCTGGTCGGGGGGGGGGGGGGTGCACTTTGTGGATCTGTTACTGACAGCATACGCAAGTTATATATATCCATCCATAGTTACACGCATGTAAACTTAGTTTGAGTGATATGTAATTGTAATTATGCTTGCATTAGGGAACAGTTTAATAGAAAACTCCTCCTCGAGCTGGCGAGACGGGATGTGAGAATTTGTAGCTTCCATCTAAAATTTCGCCCCGGAGTCGATCTTATGGAGAGGAAGAACATCTCGTTCATCCAGCGACCTCCCTGACTTCACATGGTCCGGGCTCAGCATACGCTGACGAAGGCTCCAGTGGAGCGATGTCAGCGTCTCGTGGAGCTTGCCGGGCTCAGCGTCAGTCGCCTGCATAGGCGATCGGAGGGGGGCCAGGGGGCCCAGGCCCCGCCCCCCATGAGACCAAAGTGCCCTTTTGGCCAAAAGTACCCTTTTTACCGAAAAGTGCCCTCTTGGCCGGAATGTCCCAAATTTAGCCCAAAAATCACCTGCCTTATGTGCCCCGCCTGTGCCAAAGGTGCCCTTTGGGCCCAAAACTGCCCTTTTGGCCAAACATTTTTTTACCCCCCCCCCCAGGTCAACAGACCTTCCAGTGTGCCCCGGGCCGCAGTGCCCTTTTGGAGCCGGTCAAGTGCCCTTTTCGGTCCGCCCCCCATGGAAAAACCTGGGTGCGCGCCCGGTCGCCTGGAACACGCCGTTGGCCTGTTCGAAGTCCCGGACTAGAGGCGGGGCGAAGTGGAGGTAGAGGTAGTTGGTTTAGGCTTAGATAGTGGACTGAATTTCCACCTTCTGCTGCAAAATTGAAAATTGCGTGCAAAAAAGCAACGGAATAATTGAATTTCCCTTCACTGTGGAAATAAAACTTGCATCATAAAATGTTGAGATTAGCGGATAATTATGCGTTTTAAACCAGGTTGTCTTTAAAAAATTGTCAAGCCACTAAACAACAACTGCATTATCATACTGATGTTTGCACACACCACCAATGACATGCATATGGAGCTTGAACATAATTCATTTCATTTTCAATTTCCAGTCATTGTCAAACTTGCATACAATCGAGTCCAGTAAACAACTATCAGTTATCATTGATATTGTGAATATACAAACTATAATTATCTTCAGCAGCCCATCCATCACACGGTGCACTGCTGTTTTGCTTTCGTGCCTTCACCTGTTACCGGGCGATTTTTCCCGTCCGCGAGGATGCTGAATAAACATATACATGCACATGGTCAAATAAAAACCATAATGATTTAGGACTGAAAATATAGTGGGCCAAATCCGATGAGTGTTGGCTGGATGTTGGGGGGAGAGAGGGGTTCCAGTACACTTCCCCCCCCCCCCCCCCCTCCCCCAATATTTTTAAAAATCGACACCCCTGCCTTATGTCCTTGAGTGTCACCGTGTTTCTTTATTGTGTCCTTTTTCGGTTGGAGTCTTGCTTCGCTTGGTTTGCAGAATGCGTCCCTGGGCACAGCATTACCCACGGAAATTCGCTTTTCCAGTGGCCCTTAAACTGCCTCTGATCCCACTTTCCCATATTGAGTGAATTGCGACTTACACGACCGCTAAAACTCCAAATGCCAGCGCAGAACTGCCAAATGCGCACGCACCCAAGATAACTAGAGACAACAGGTACTCCAAAGTTCGTTGTTCTAGTATAGTTAGTTTAAACTAGACAACACCTACGCTAAGTGACGTCATATACCAGAAGCACTATTTTATTCCAGAATACTGCTGAATTATATTCCAGTTTTGGACTATACCAATAAATCTACTAAATATGGTGCTTCCATTTTAGCACAATTATAGCGCCTTTCTCACGATTACTTTCCCCGTTGGTTGTAAAGCATATCAATCATTCATGGAAGCTTGAATGCTCTATCTTATTTTGCTAGCGTGCCGGTGGCTTTGAACCGAAAGGCACCATCCCCACAATTAATTTCTCCATGGCGTGGTTGATATTGAGAACACACACCTCAGATAATTTATGCGAATAAAGGCCTTATATCCACAATGTCAACTTGGTCAGTATGTCATTGATGCAATCTGGTGATTAATGTTAGCATGTGCGTTGGTTCCCTGTTAGTTATCATACTGTTCCTGTGTGCTATATGTAACCATGCCATACTGTGCCATTCACCAACTTGTGCTCAATTAGGTAATTGCTTGCCCATTGCATCATGGCTGGGCAGTAGTGGTAGTAGGGTAAGAGAAAGTTTCAAAACATTTAATGCATGCAACTAATGTGAAACTTCATTAATGTGAAGTAATGAGAAATTTGTTGCTTTGCGTGGGGTAATTGGTAATGAAGGATAATGTTAAATGAAAGAACAGTGTATCCAAACCAATGTCATCCCTTGAATATCTTTGATATCATATATGCAACAATGCTGGTTGAGTTAGCACCACAATCTTTTCCCAGTCCAAACATAGTCTACCTCTTTTTCAGGAGAACGTTGTGTTGTTTCTATTCCATCCTCCAAATTCCAAAAACCTTGGTATTTATAGATAAGAAGCTCCAATGAAGACGATTTTTAGACAAATGTATGGACTGAACTTCTTGAAGCTTACTAGCAACTTCTTCCCAGTATCCTAAAAATAATTTTCCATAAACTGTGTTGAATAAAGAACAAGGCTACATGGGAGTAGTGAAAGATGAGAAGACAGAATAGGCAGCCATGCACTAAAAGCCAAAACTAGGTTTACTTATACCCAAAAATGAATACATGTCTTTGAATATGACTATTTCTAACATTTTCATCATGATATTCCAGCAGAATAATGGCCAGCCCTTTCTACATGGGGTAATGATCACAGATTCAGCATCGGATACAAAATGTATGCTTCCATTAACTGAGTTTCCATGTCACTAGGTGAATTAATATACGGTGCATAATTGATGCGAGTGTGCAATTAAGGTACAATGGATCTACCATTTCCTTCGTGAATCACGTTCAGCATCCAGCATACAATATCAGAAGGTTTTAGATGATCGAACATGAGTATGTTTTAGGAGGTCCAACATCATTTGGTTAGGTTATATTCAGTTAGGATTTTTTTGTAATTTGATATCAGTGTTATTTGTTAGCCACCAAAAACCCCATTTTCCCACACTTTCCATATTCATATGGCGTGGGGACAGCATGTACTGTCATTGTCAAAATTGGTGTGTTTTCCTAGTGTTTGAAAACTCTTAGTTGAACGATATTAATTTTTTTTAAGTGAAATTATTTTTTCCTAGATATCAGCACATGAACCTGAATGGCTGATATGCTGAGTTTTCATTTCCTATAGAAATGAATATTAGTTCCCTTCAAATCACATCAGATAATGATGTGAATTGAAGGAATGATGAATGTTAAGCGTGGCGGTGGGGGGGGATGATGTGTGGCCTGGTCCATGGCAAGAAAGAAACCCGCGGACCGATCGCTGAGCCACGAGAAGCTCTCTGGACTCGCCTCCTAAGCCTTAGCGGCCTGACGGTTCCCACCGAGGAATTCTTCCACACATTCAGATAGATCGATGCAGCGTTTTGTGTTCACCATGCTCAAGAACCCAACAATCTCAGCAGACATCCAAAGGTCATTGAAAGTTTCCGCCTGGTGTTATCTCCACCTGCTACCGATAACCTCTTATGTCATGCGTTTGATGGAGCCGCGGTTTCTTAGTCGATAGGGTGGTGGGCTCTTGACCGCAAGATTATGTGTTCGAGTCCCGCAACCGAGTCCAACCGCGACCAATCGGTTTGAGAAGTTGGCGACGCTATATGACCTAGCAGTTAATTGCGTCCTAAAAGAACCCAAGGTTCTTTTTCCGCTTCATGTGTTTGCTTCTCCCAATATATGTCTTGCGCTGTGCTTCCTCGATATATCGTTTTAATACGCACCCTGTTGGGCGTCGGAATATATATATATATATATATATATATATATATATATATATATATATATATATATATATATATATATATATATATATATATATATATATATATATATATATATATATATATATATATATATATATATATATATATATATATATATATATATATATAGTGTGTGTGTGTATTCATGTGCGCAAAATGACGAACCCAGTCGATGCGCCCGAAATGCACATTCACATCCACCACAGAGTACACAACCGGGAAACAATCGGCAGTAGGAGAGAGAACCTTCCTCAATCTTGGCAGTCTCGTCTTCCCCAGATGTATGCTCTGCGTATTAAAGTCTGATTGATAAACAACTTTTGGTGCCGTATTTGTACCGTGCTGTACTGCAAAATGCGTGATATTTCAGGTTACATGACGCGAATAAAGAAATCGTATTTTAAAATGAAAATATTTCCTTTAGTTAAAAATAGAACACATTTAATTAAAAGGATGTATGGTATTATGTGGTAATTTTTCATTCCATTCACAAATTAAGCTATAATTAAAGTTGCTTCCAAGCTGGTCTGATATCGAAATTGCTGTTGCCACTGCATTGTTGCATGCATGACAGGAGTTTGATTCACATGGCGTCAGCGACGCAGTCAATTCATTTCAACTGAAAATGGCGAATAACGGTGTGCGAACATGGGCAAAGCCACCATGGGGGATGAACGGGGATGCTTCCCCAATCTTACCAATTTCCGCGTTAAGCCTTTGACAATGCATGATAATCGAACCGAGATCATCATGCGGGCAACTAAAATCCGTCTTAAACCCGGTTCACACTACGGTCTTTTGACGCTTTCCGAGCGTTTATTCATCGTTTTTAGGCCGTTTCGTCAAACAAACGGCAATCGAAAGTATTTCAGTAGCCCGTCAAAACTGCGTCTTACGAACGTTTAACGCGATCGGAGCGTCGCACAGCGTGCACCGGGGCATATCAAGACCGGGTAATGAACGTCAATCTGGCGTCCAAAAGATAGATATAGTTCATCTTTTCAACGCCGATTCAGCGTTTAGCGTTCTGTTGGCGTGATTGAGTGGCCGCGAGATATTCGAAGTTCTGTTGGCTGTCTATAACCAGATGAGAAGCATTTATTTGCTTGCGGATAGAATATTGCATTTCCTAGCACACTTCTTGACCACGTGGTAGAGAGGTAGCACTGGAAAATAGCCACAGGCGGAATTGTATGCAATGTTGTGTTGTGTTTGTGTTTCATTGGCGCTGAAAAAACATGCTTGTTCACCCAAGATGGAAAGGTGGGAAGTAATATTTTGGGGTTGTGCATGCAGCCCTGACAAAATATTGCAAGTATCTGAAGAACATAGCCATGCAGAAAATCATTGGCCCAGTGAGTTATAAGTGCCTATTGTAAGCAATGAAAAACCGTTGACAATTTCTGATACTCCAAACAGAACTTAGCACTGCCAGGTTATGCATGATGGTGAAAAACATATTCATAATTTCCATTGCTGTAAATCCCAATTCATTGGAATTTTCAGAGCCAAAAGCATTGCTTGTCATGTCCAGTGCCAACTACACATGCTCTCTGTTTCTGATGTGCGCATGATATATATATTGAAATACATATGTACATGCAAATTTTGATCCTCACTCTGTCAAGGTGCACTTAAGTTGATGTCCCAAGGTAGGCTGCAAAGTTAACCCATCTGTCTCATCTGCATACTCATGGTTTGGCATCTTGGGACTTGTGGTTCAGAATGGGCAAGTAGATGATGATTTCCACAAAATGCAACCAGGAAGAGCCCCTGTGGCTCAATGTTGCACTTCTGTGTCAGGTTTTTATGTCTGGCATATTCCGCACCAACACCCAAATCCTTTGTTTGCCCAGTCACAACTCGTAATTGGTCACCCATCAAGTGTGCATCCCTGGTATAGTGTATACCTACATGCATGATCTCACACTAATCAAAACTACGTTTCATTTGCCACTTTTTGACCACTTCACATGCTGATCCAACTACTTTTCTTGGGAGTATTCATGGAGAAATAAAAAAATGTGAAACATGTAATATTCGGCAAGTTGTACTATCCAGCTCAGCTGTGCAAGCTATCTATTACACCACTTGACATTATTTGTTCTATTGGCATATGATGGCACATTCAATCAGATGTGTTTTATTGGCATGGAAAAACATGCTTGTTCACCCAAGATGGAAAATAATATTTTGGGGCTGTGCATGTAGACCTGACAAATTCTTGCCAGTATCTCTGAAGAACATAGCCATGCAGGAAATAATTGGCCCTGTGCATTCTAAGTGCCTACTATAAGCAATGAAAAACCCTTGACAATTTCTGACACTCCAAGCACAACATGGCACTGCCAGGTTATGCATGATGGTGAAAAACATATTCATAATTTCCATTGCTGTAAATGCCAATTCATTGGAATTTTCAGAGCAAAAAGCATTGGTTGTGCATGTCCAGTGCTAACTACAGATGCTATCTTTTCTGATGTGTGCATGATATGCATATTGAAATATGTACAGGTTAATTTTGGTCCTCATTATGTCAAGGTGCACTTAAGTTGATGTCCCAAGGTAGGCTGCAAAGTTAACCCATCTATTTTGTCTGCAGACTCATGGTTCGGCATGTTGGGACTTGTTGTTCAGCATGGGCAACTAGCCAATGGTGTCCACAAATGCAACCAAGGAGAGCCCCTGTGACTCACTGTTGCACTTTTGCATTAATATCTTTATGTCTGGCACATCCCACAACAACACCCAAATCCTTCTTTTGCTCAGTCCCAACTCGCAATTGGTCACCCATCAAGCATGCATCCCTGGTATGCTGTTTACCTACATGCATTATCTTGCACTGATCAAAGTTACATTTCATTTGCCACTTGTTGACCACTTCATATGCTGTTCCAACTATTTTTGTTGAGTCTTCATTGCCAAGCAAAGCAAAAATACGTGGAGCATGTAATATTTTGCAACTTGTGCTATCCAGTTGAACTGAGCAAGGCTGAACTGAGGCTATCACAGCATTGAACACCGCTTGTTCAACAATGATGAATATAAATTGATCACAGAGAATGCATGATTTTCTACGGAGAGATTCGTGATTTGACTAAGACCCCTGCCATTCATTGCACATTAGCCGGTTTACATACTTTTCACAAATGTATTTACCAGTGCATATTATTCACAAATTTTCACAAATCAATTTACCAGTCAGAATGGTCTCATTGGCGTCATAATTGATTCGTAGCGAAGCGTAAAACGAACGTTTTCATTCGGGGAAACAGCATGCTATTACCGGCGTATTTCCGCTCGTTTTACGACGTCTATCTTTTGAGTGGTGGGGTGATAACACTACACGGCAGCAGCGGGGACATGAGCGTGTTATTACATTTCGCCGTTGTTTATGTGATCGAGGAGTGTTAATGGCTGTTGTTCTGTGTCCTCCAGCTAGCTTCTTAATGAAATAATAAGAGTCTGTTTGCCGCCAGGTATCAAGGTGGGAGGACGTCCGTTGGAGCTCCAGGTTTCCAGATAAGTCGTTGCAGAACAGGGCAGTACGTTAGTCTAAGCTGTGGATAGGTGTTTAGCAATTACTTCTGTAATTATATTTCATTAGTTTTTATCTTATAATCATTTTCGTAGCACGCAAACTATACTATATTAACCTAGCGACGCCGCCGGGCGCCATCTTTGTGTGCGCCAAGGCGAGGCCTCGTGGCTTTCGACGTGCTCTCGACGCTTCGATTTCTGTAGTAGGAGATATTACAAGTGTGTAGATTTCATAAGTACATTAGACAACATTCATACTATCCTAACATACTTTATTTATTTTTTGTTGTGCATGGTGTGTTTGGTATTGAAGTTTAAGAAAAGGTTTAATTGGCAGTAAGTTGGGGGTATTCATAAGTGCTGTGTGACTGTTCATTTTCTGTCTATCCATAAGTGATATCAAAAGGGATATTCATATAGTTGTCTACTTGTGTGGAAGACAATTAGATTAGACATTTTGTTTATTTATTGGAAAAAACAACAACAAAAACAACAAAAAATAATTGTTTAAAAGTTTCTGCTTTTCTTGAGATACTCAGATAATTAACTGACAGTATAGGAGGTAGCGATTTATAGTGAATGATAGCTGGCTTTTTTTTTGTCGGTTGTTTAGCGAGTTAATTTGAATCTAAATCTAGGCATAAGCTGCAGCGTTTAGGATGGTTTCGGCCAGGATGCAGGCACTAGAGGAAGAAATTAGGACCCTTAAGGCAGAGGTTTCCAAGATCAAGGCTGCTCTTGTTGAACAGGGTAGGCAAGATAAAGCAACAAGGGGTCACTCCGTAGCAGGGACATCATATGCCCAGGCGGTCGCAGGCCACCAGGGAGCTGAGGCTTCCTTACTGTGGAGGTGGCTGGGATCTCTCGAGAGGGGAGTGTTGGGAAAAGGAAAGTGAACAGAGGAGGGGTAGTTCTGGTAGGTCACAGGAGGGGAGTGGCATGAGGTCAGGGGGTGGAGGATTTGGAGACGCGAACCTAAGGAAAGGGTCAGTGAGTGGCAGGTGGCAGGTGGTAGGAGCGGGAGGAAGTCTAGCCGACCGGCACAGCGGGCAGGCATATTAAGAACAAATATGTTCCAGGCATTGGATGACTGCTCCCAGGATAGTAGTAGTAAGGAGTCAGTGCTGGTCATAGGAGACTCTCGTGTGCGACATTTAGAGCGGGTATTTTGTAAAGGTAGGAGGGACAGGAGGTGCATCACCAGGCCTGGTGTCAAGGTGAAGGACCTGGTACCTGCGGTGGCACAGGTCACCAGTGATCACCAGCTTAATACAGTCATAGTGCATGTAGGGGTAAATAACATAGGTCATACTAGGAGTGAGGAGCTTCTGCGGGAGTACTTGGCCCTTCTGGCCACCCTGAAGGGTACCAATAGAATCATTGTAACAACAATTTTTCCTAGGGCTAGAGCCTCCCCTGAGTGGAGCTCTAGGGCACTGGCAGCTAACGCCAGGGTAGGAAAGCTCTGCAATGAGCTAGGTTTTATATTTGTAGACGAGTGGAGCAGGTTTTATGCATCGTGGGACCTCTATCAGAGGGATGGCCTGCACTTTTCTGAGAAAGGGGTCCATGTGTTAGGCAAAGTATACGAGCATGTCCTTCAGGGAAACTAGGAAATGGGGTGGGGAGGGATGAAATTGCATTGCCAACTCAGGAATATTCCAATAGTGTCAGCCAAGCCAATAGAACCTCAAAGTATGCACATAGGGACAGCAGCAATTCAAGGGGACAGAGTGATAGTTCATCTAGTGATAAAAGAACTCCTCAATATGAAAAAGCCAAAGGTGGTTATGGAGCATTTGTTAAGTGTATGATGTTTCATGCTCAGAGTATCCGTTCCAAATTTGATGAGTTCAAGTGTTATGTTGCTGAGGAGGAACTAGATTTTGTTTGCATTACGGAGGCATGGGTCAGTGAAGGGTATTTTGGAGATAACTTACAGGACTATGAGATCCAGGGATACAATATGTTTTCGTGCAATAGAGGTCCAGCAATGAAATAGGGTGGTGTAATGCTCTATATGAATAGCTTCTTCAGTTCTCAAAAAGTAGCAGGTGGGGATAAAAATGTGTCTGTGGAGTCCATTTGGCTTAATGCCACTGTGGGAAAAGGCAACAGCAATACTCTTAGGATAGGAGCTATCTACCGATCAGGAACCCTGCCACATTCTCAGCAACTGGAGCTTGACAAGGTGATTTGTGAGGAAATCAGTAGAAACTTTAAGAGGAAGTGCCTTTTTCTTGGTGACTTTAATCTAAAGGTTATGAAAATGCTGGTGGTGGCTCCCCATCATGCAAAATGTTTAGGAAATGCCTTGAAGAGGACCTGTTCTTACACGAGTTTGTATCGGAACCTACCAGGCATGGTTCATTCTTGGACCTTGTATTCTCGGATTTAAGTGACTTGGTTCAAGACTTGACTGTAGGAGAAACTCTGGGAAAAAGTGACCATAGCATAGTTAGATTCAAGGCACATGTAGGGGGAATTATCAAGGATAATTTGGTAAAGGTTCCAAATTTCAACAGAGCAGACTTTCACGGCATGAGAGCGGCTTTAAGTGCCAACAGATGGGAAGAAGAATTCTCCAATTTAATTGCCTGAGGCAATGGAAAATGTAAAATCTTACTTGAAGGAAAATCAGATTAGACAT
>JAOTOL010000874.1:0-152390 GCA_034440575.1 Imbricaverruca yamaguchii | reverse complement strand
CCCCAGCCTGTACCTGACGGCCTCGTGACCCTCCCCTCCCCCAGCCTGTGCCTGACGGCTCGAATGCACCCACCCACTCCCCCCAGCGTGTACCTGACGGCTCGTGACCTCCCACCCTGTCCTGCCGCCTCCCCAGCCCGTACCTGATGGCTCGTGACCCCCAGCGCGTACCTGACAGCTCGTGACCTCCCCAGCCCGTACCCTGACGGCTCGTGACCTCCCCAGCCCGTACCTGACAGCTCGTGACCCCCCCAGCCTGGACCTGACGGCTCGTGACCTCCCAGCCCGTACCTGACGGCTCGTGACCTCCCCCAGCCCGTACCTGACAGCTCGTGACCCCCTCCCAGCCCGTACCTGACGGCTCGTGACCCCCAGCCCGTACCTGACGGCTCGTGACCCCAGCCCGTACCTGACGGCTCGTGACCCCCTCCCAGCCTGTACCTGACAGCTCGTGACCCCCCAGCCCGTACCTGACAGCTCGTGACCCCCACCCCACCCAGCCCGTACCTGACGGCTCGTGACCCCCTCCCAGCCTGTACCTGACGGCTCGTGACCTCCCAGCCCGTACCTGACAGCTCGTAGACCCCCAGCCCGTACCTGACCGCTCGTGACCCCCCAGCCTGTACCTGACGGCTCGTGACCTCTCCCAGCCCGTACCTGACGGCTCGTGACCCCCCCCCAGCCCGTACCTGACGGCTCGTGACCCCCAGCCCGTACCTGACGGCTCGTGACCCCTCCCAGCCTGTACCTGACGGCTCGTGACCTCCCCCAGCCCGTACCTGACGGCTCGTGACCCCTCCCAGCCCGTACCTGACGGCTCGTGACCCCCCAGCCTGTACCTGACGGCTCGTGACCTCCCAGCCTGTACCTGACGGCTCGTGACCCCCCAGCCTGTACCTGACGGCTCGTGACCTCCCCAGCCCGTACCCTGACGGCTCGTGACCCCCCAGCCTGTACCTGACGAGCTCGGACCCCTCAGCCTGTACCTGACGGCTCGTGACCCCCCAGCCCGTACCTGACGGCTCGTGACCTCCCCAGCCCGTACCCTGACAGCTCGGACCCCTCCAGCCTGTACCACACGCTCGTGACCCCCCAGCCCGTACCTGACGGCTCGTGACCCCCCCCAGCCCGTACCTGACGGCTCGTGACCCCCAGCCCGTACCTGACGGCTCGTGACCCCCAAGCCCGTACCTGACCGCTCGTGACCCCCCAGCCCGTACGGCTGACGGCTCGCCCCCCAGCCCGTACCTGACGGCTCGTGACCCCCAGCCTGTGTACCTGACGGCTCGTGACCCCCAGCCGTACCGCGCTCAGTCCGTGACCCCCTCCCAGCCCGTACCTGACGGTTCGTGACCCCCTCAGCCCGTACCTGACGGCTCGTGACCCCCCCCCCCCCCCAACCCCCCCCCCCCCCCCCCCCCCCCCCCCAGCCCGTACCTGACGGCTCGTGACCCCCCAGCCCGTACCTGACGGCTCGTGACCCCCCAGCCCGTACCTGACGGCTCGTGACCCCCAGCCCGTACCTGACGGCTCGTGACCCCCCCAGCCCGTACCTGACGGCTCGTGACCCCCCCCAGCCCGTACCTGACGGCTCGTGACCCCCCCAGCCCGTACCTGACGGCTCGTGACCCCCCCCCCAGCCCGTACCCTGACGGCTCGTGACCCCCCCCAGCCCGTACCTGACGGCTCGTGACCCCCCCCAGCCCGTACCTGACGGCTCGTGACCCCCCACCCCAGCCCGTACCTGACAGCTCGTGGCCGGCGCGCACCACGGGCGGCCGGGCGCCGGCGCCGACACACTCCAGCAGGCTGAACAGCACGGCCCAGTCGGCCGGCGCCGTCACGCAGACGGCGGCCGTACGCAGCAGCTCGTGCAGGCCGGCGGCCGCCTGTCGACACACCCGCTGCAGGCAGGCGGGCCGCAGCAGCAGCAGCATGCGCAGCGACTGCAGCACCTGCGCGGCAGCGGCGCACGTCGGTCGGTTATTTGGGCCCAGGGGCGCTTCGACTGCTGCGGTCGTACTTCGGCACTTCTTCTCAAAATGCATTTGAAAAAGAAACTGTTTTCGGCATGCAGCACCATATCAGCTGTGAGAAACAATACAGATAAGTGGTCGACTCGGCTCGCGCCGGGATCTTGTGCGACACGTTCGACCAGTGTAAAATAATTCACCATGTGGCCTGGAAATGCACAGTCAATGGAGTTGTGCTGTTTCGTCCTGGTCGGTTCGGTTGTTACCATTTTGCCACATGATGTATGCGCAGTCATGCACACAACTGCTAAATAATGTAAAAATGCATGTGACTGAAGCGAAAGGCATTCCGCTTGGTTATCGTTGGGTGGCAATCCTTTAGTTGCTTCCAATCTTTCACTATTCCCAAGCAACTTTTTCCTTCATCCACACAGTTAATGGTGAAGAAACTTTAGGACACTGCGCTCGACTGCTGAGCCGTGCTGCCAGCTGGTTGGTTGGTTGGTGAGTTAGTGAGTGATTGAGTGAGTGAGTGAGTGAGTGAGTGATGGTGGTGGTGGTCGGTTGTTGGTTGTTGGTTTTACGACACGTCGATCGTCGAGTCATGTAGCGTCGCCAATCTCTCACGCCGATTGGTCGTGGGCGAAGAGTAGTGACAGGTGAGGCTTGAACCCACGATCCTTCGATTGTGAGACGGAGAACTTACCCCTAGATTAGTCATCCCCATGCTGCTGACTATGGTATTGCTGACCACAGTATCGCTGACGATAGTATCGCTGACTATAGTATCGCTGACTATAGTATCGCTGACTATAGTATCGCTGACTATAGTATCGTATCGCTGACTATATGTATCGCTGACTATAGTATCGCTGACTAGCTATATCATCGCTGACTATAATCGCTGACGTCTGACGGGGCCACTGACGAGCCCGAACATCAGCCAGGTACAAGTCTCTGACCGCGCGGCCGGTACAGCCTCTGACCTGGCAGGTGAGCTCCTCGCGCCGCACCAGCCGGATCACCAGCCGGATCAGACCCACAATGCCGCGCTCCATCAGCCGGTGGTGGCGCGAGGCGGAGGCGGACATCACCACCGAGTAGATGTGGTTCCGCACCGGCTGCCACAACGGCGCCGACCGGTCCCTGGCGGAGGAGGAGAGTCAGCTGGAGGCCGGTCCCTGGCGGAGGAGGAGAGTCAGCTGGAGGCCGGTCCCTGGCGGAGGAGGAGAGTCAGCTGGAGGCCGGTCCCCTGGCGGAGGAGGAGAGTCAGCTGGAGGCCGGTCCCTGGCGGAGGAGGAGAGTCAGCTGGAGACCGGTCCCTGGCGGAGGAGGAGAGTCAGCTGGAGGCCGGTCCCTGGCGGAGGAGGAGGGTCAGCTGGAGGCCGGTCCCTGGCGGAGGAGGAGAGTCAGCTGGAGGCCGGTCCCTGGCGGAGGAGGAGGGTCAGCTGGAGCGGTCCTGGCGGAGGAGGAGAGTCAGCTGGACTGGCCCTGGCGGGAGGAGAGTCAGCTGGAGGCCGGTCCCTGGCGGAGGAGGGGGGAGTCAGCTGGAGGCCGGTCCCTGGCGGAGGAGGAGAGCTGGAGGCCGGTCCCTGGCGGAGGAGGAGAGTCAGCTGGAGGCCGGTCCCTGGCGGAGGAGGAGAGTCAGCTGGAGGCCGGTCCCTGGCGGAGGAGGAGAGTCAGCTGGAGGCCGGTCCCTGGCGGAGGAGGAGTCAGCTGGAGGCCGGTCCCTGGCGGAGGAGGAGAGTCAGCTGGAGGCCGGTCCTGGCGAGGGGGGAGAGTCAGCTGGAGGCCGGTCCCTGGCGGAGGAGGAGGAGAGTCAGCTGGAGGCCGGTCCCTGGCGGAGGAGGAGAGTCAGCTGGAGGCCGGTCCCTGGCGAGGAGGGAGTCGCGGTCCCTGGCGGAGGAGGAGAGTCAGCTGGAGGCCGGTCCCTGGCGGAGGAGGAGAGTCAGCTGGAGGCCGGTCCCTGGCGGAGGAGGAGAGTCAGCTGGAGGCCGGTCCCTGGCGGGGAGGAGGGGAGAGTCAGCTGGAGGCCGGTCCCTCCCTGGCGGAGGAGGAGAGTCAGCTGGAGGCCGGTCCCTGGCGGAGGAGGAGAGTCATGGAGGCCGGTCCCTGGGGAGGAGGGAGTCAGCTGGAGGCCGGTCCCTGGCGGAGGAGGAGAGTCAGCTGGAGGCCGGTCCCTGGCGGAGGAGGAGAGTCAGCTGGAGGCCGGTCCCTGGCGGAGGAGGAGAGTCAGCTGGAGGCCGGTCCCTGGCGGAGGAGGAGAGTCAGCTGGAGGCCGGTCCCTGGCGGAGGAGAGCAGCTGGTCCCTGGCGGAGGAGGAGAGTCAGCTGGAGGCCGGTCCCTGGCGGAGGAGGAGGAGAGTCAGCTGGAGGCCGGTCCCTGGCGGAGGAGGAGAGTCAGCTGGAGGCCGGTCCCTGGCGGAGGGGGAGTCAGGGAGGCCGGTCCCTGGCGGAGGAGGAGAGTCAGCTGGAGGCCGGTCCCTGGCGGAGGAGGAGAGTCAGCTGGAGGCCGGGTCCGGTCCCTGGCGGAGGAGGAGCTGGAGGCCGGTCCCTGGCGGAGGAGGAGAGTCAGCTGGAGGCCGGTCCCCTGGCGGAGGAGGAGAGTCAGCTGGAGGCCGGTCCCTGGCGGAGGAGAGTCAGCTGGAGGCCGGTCCGGAGGAGGAGAGTCAGCTGGAGGCCGGTCCCTGGCGGAGGAGAGTCAGCTGGAGGCCGGTCCTGGCGGAGGAGAGTAAGCTGGAGGCCGGTCCCTGGCGGAGGAGGAGGTAGTGGAGGCCGGTCCCCTGGGGGGAGGAGAGTCAGCTGGAGGCCGGTCCCTGGCGGAGGAGGAGAGTCAGCTGTCCCTGGCGGAGGAGGCGAGGTGAGCTGTAGACCTCCTGGGGCAGGTCAGCTGGAGACCGGTCCCTGGCGGAGGAGGCAGGTCAGCTGGAGACCGGTCCCTGGCGGAGGAGGAGGCTGGCGGCCGGTGCCTGGCGGAGGAGGCAGGTCAGCTACAGACCGGTCTTTGGGGGAGGAGGCAGGTCACCTGTAGACCCCTGGGCTGACAAATCGTGAAGATCCCGACCAAGTTGTGGGGAACCTTTCCTGACCCCCCTCCCTCCGGTCAGCTTCTCCATTACATCACTAAAACGAACGTACTGAGAACAAGTCTGCAAGCACCACCAAGTTAAACCCTCTCAACCAACAAGCAATACCTGAACAGATCTCAGGTATGGGGAGAACAAGGGTCGGGGCTTTTCTTTTTAATCCAGCTGGGAATAATGAAACATAGCGACAAGTAAGATGGACGTTATGGCGGATACCGGTAAGTTCTGAACGACACTACACTGTATGACACTACACTACATGTTACTAAACTGGATGACACTACGTGGCATCACATTATACTGGCTGGCACTGCACTGCATGACACTACTGGATGACACAAAACTGCATGCTACTACACAGGATGATACTACACTTTTGATAGCACTATATTGCTATCGCACTATATTGGATGAAACTATATTGCATCACACAATGTTGGATGGCACTGCATTGCATCACACTATACAGGATGGCACCACATTGTATAACACTACTGAATGGCACTACAATGCATGAACTATTCTGAATCTACATCACTATGCTGGATGCTGCGGTACATCTAGGGCATAAAACTATACTAGATGACACTACACCATGTGACACTACATTGGATGAGACTGCACTGAATGCCACCATACTGGATGACACTACACAGGATACTTACCGGTTCTGGGTGACAACCTTGATGAGGATCTCCAGGAAGAACGATGCCGAGTCTTCATCAAAGCTGGAGCCCTGCACAGGCCCGTCCGGACCATGGCTGGCCAGGATCAGCGCCTGAGGCACAACACAGCATATATAACAACACATCACAACACAACACAACACAATACAACACAACACAATACAACACAATATATAGCACAACACAACACAATACAACAATGTAGCACAGTACAACACAACATAATACAACACAACACAATATATAGCACAACAACAGAACACAGCATATATAACAACATGCAACAACACAACACAATACCACAACATGTAGCACAACACAATACAACACAATACAACAATGTAGCACAGTACAACACAACATAATACAACATATAGCACAACACAACACAACACATAGCACAACACAACACAATATATAGCACAACACAACACAACGTAATACAACACGACACAATACAACAATGTAGCACAGTACAACACAACATAATACAACATATAGCACAACACAACACAATGTAACACAATACAACACAGCACAGCACAACATAACATACGACAACACATAGCACAACACAACACAACATATAGCACAACACAACACAACACAACACAACATATGCATAACAACATAACACAACACAATACAGCACATAACACAACATATCATGCATCACAACACAACATATCACACAGCACAACACAACACAACACAACACAACACAACATGCAACACAACACAACATGCAACACAACACAACACGCAACACAACACGACATGCAAAACAACACAACACAACACAACACATGTGGGAGCCCGGCGGCCGGAGACGCGGCAGAGGAGGCGGAGTACTGCCGGACGACAATCTACCAGCAAGAACTCTGCCACTTTCCCCAAGCTCTCCGATCAAGTGGTAGGCTCAGCGGTCTCGTGGCGGCCAGTTCTGCTCTAAACAGCGTCTTCTTCCGCAACGTCACCACAGCCCAGCATACATTGCGATGAAATTTTCAAAAGACGCCGAAAAGCAGATATGCAAGCTGATGCAAGCTACGCGCGAAAAGATAATGACAAGCCGCCAATGATTAAAGTTGTCAAAACACTGCGGCCCTGATACGACCCTGATCGGCTGGTACCGACCCTGACCGGCTGGTACCGACCCTGACCGGCTGGTATTGACCCTGACCGGCTGGTACTGACCCTGACCGGCTGGTACCGACCCGACCCGGTACTGACCCTACCGGCGGTACGACCTGACCGGCTGGTACCGACCTGACGGCGGTACCGACCCGACCGGCTGGCCACCCGACCTGGACCGACCGACCGCTGGTACGACCACCGGCGGTACGACCCGACCGGCGGTACCGACCCTAACGGCCGGTACCGACCCGACCGGCGGTACCGACCCTGACGCGGTACGACCGAGGCCAGTACCGACCGACGGCTGGTACGACCCTGACCGGCCGGTACCGACCTGAACGGCCAGTACCGACCTGACCGGCTGGTACTGACCCTGACCGGCTGGTACTGACCCTGACCGGCCGGTACCGACCCTGACCGGCTGGTACCGACCCTGACCGGCTGGTACCGACCCTGACCGGCTGGTACTGACCCTGGCCGGCTGACACTGACCTTGACCAGCTCGTGCAGCGAGTCCATGCGCAGGAACTTGCTCTCGGTAACCAGCTGCTCCGGCTGACACTCGCGGATGACCCGCTGCGCCCTGGCCTTGTACTCCAGGTCCTCGGGCGATGGCTGCTTGGCCGCGTGCGACTCTGCAGGTCACAGGTCAGGTCAGGTCGGATCAGATCAGATCAGCCAAAGAACCAAATCGGCGGACACCGCAACGAAAACCGACCCCTTTGCTCGGCTACGTCTATTTGATGTTCCTGTTGACTAGTTTGATTGACTATTTGGGCTTAAGGGCGCGCCGACTACAAGGACATTTAGCGCCCATCTGTTGACTAGTTTAGCCTACGCATGCTTTTCCCAGAATGCAGCTTTCCACTGTGGATGCTTTCACACAGATTTCCCTCTAGAATGTGGGGAGATTTGCATTCTGACAACCGATCGGTCAAAAATGTCCGCAGACTGTACACACACTGTTTAGGCGGAGTAGATACTCTAGGAACCAATGATGACCGAATGAATGTTCGGATCTGCACAGAGACCGATGCAGGAGTAGAGGGAGCTGAGTAGACAGACCTGATATAGCTATATAACGTCACGTACCTGTACCGAAGGCGGTGTAGGAGTACAGGGAGCTGTACGTCACGTACCTGTACCGAGGGCGATGTAGGAGTACAGCGAGCTGTACAGCGTCACGTACCTGTACCGAGGGCGATGTAGGAGTACAGCGAGCTGTACAGCGTCACGTACCTGTACCGAGGGCGATGTGGGAGTACAGCGAGCTGTACAGCGTCACGTACCTGTACCGAGGGCGATGTAGGAGTACAGCGAGCTGTAGAACGTCACGTACCTGTACCGAGGGCGATGTATGAGTACAGGGAGCTGTACAACGTCACGTACCTGTACCGAGGGCGATGTGGAGTACAGGGAGGTGACGTCGTACAGGGAGCTGTATAACGTCACGTACCTGTACCGAGGGCGATGTAGGAGTACAGGGAGCTGTACAGCGTCACGTACCTGTACCGAGGGCGATGTAGGAGTACAGGGAGCTGTATAACGTCACGTACCTGTACCGAGGGCGATGTCGGAGCACAGGGAGGTGTACGTCACGTATCTGTACCGAGGGAGATGTAGGAGTACAGCGAGCTGTATAACGTCACGTACCTGTACCGAGGGCGATGTGGAGAGTACAGGAGCTGTACGCGTCACGTACCTGTACCGAGGGCGATGTCGGAACAGGGAGGTGTACGTCACGTACCTGTACCGAGGGGATGTAGGAGTACAGCGAGTGTACAGCTCACGTACCTGTACCGAGGGCGATTGGGTACAGGAGCTGTAAACGTCACGTACCTGTACCGAGGGCGATGTAGGAGTACAGCGAGCTGTACAGCGTCACGTACCTGTACCGAGGGCGATGTGGAGTACAGGAGCTGTACACCACAGCACGTCACGTACCTGTACCGAGGGCGATGTAGGAGTACAGCGAGCTGTATAACGTCACGTACCTGTACCGAGGGCGATGTAGGAGTACAGCGAGCTGAGCAGACTGGTCTCGGGCCGCTGGGTGACCGCGGCGGGCTCCCTGAAGAGGCTGACCCGGCCGGTCGGACTGAGGAAGTCCTCGGCCTGCCGAGGTCAACACACCGTTCACGGCACGGGTCAGCTGACGGGTGGCAGACGTCACAGACCTGGCGCACGAATAGGCGACGCAGTCGCAGGCCAGATCAGGTCACCGGCTGTAGCGTTCTCTTCCCATGCTCATTATTCTCACTGAAAATGATATTTTTCGCTCGGTCCGACCAGGTCATAGGTGGTAGAAACGCGTTCTCTTCCCTTCCCATGCGTGAACCTTCGAGCGAAAAAAAAGTTGATTCTGAAAATGAACTTTTTTCGCTCGAAGGTTCAGTGGAGGTTCAATGGTGCTGTTCGGCAATGGCTGCAACATAATTGTTCCAACAGAACTGTTCAAAATGCATTGGAATGCAATGCAAAATGCAGAAAGGGAAGTCCACGATACGCCCTCCCCTCAGGAAGAAAAGTATCCTCTGAAGAGCCCCAATCTTCCCAAAGCAAATCCAGAATTTGAAAATATAAATCCAACTCTGCCACTGACTGACCTTTGTGACCTCGGCGGAGAGGAGGCAGCGGTACACCCGAGCCTGACACCTGTGACCTCCATGACTGACCTTTGTGACATCGGTGGAGAGCAGGAGGCAGTAGTGCGCCCGTGCCTGACACCTGTGACCCTCAGGACCCATGACTGACCTGGTTGACCTGGGCAGGGAGCAGGCGGCAGCGGTACACCCGTGCCTGACACCTGTGACCCCCATAACCCATGACTGAACTCGGTGAACTCTGACCTACTTGTGAGTCCCAACAGACCGCTGTGACCCCTGACTGATCTTCCTGAAGAACCTTGGGCTCTTTTACGACGCATTCAACCGCTAGATTTCAAAGCGTCGCCAAACTATCGCGCCGATTGCACACGGGTGGACTCGGTAAAGGCCGTCGGTTGTGAGATTCGAACCCACGACCTTTCTATCAAGAGTCCGACGCTCTACCAACTGAGCTATCGCGGCCCCACTGTCCTCCCTGGCATCGAGGGGGAACAGGCGGCAGCGGCACCCCGTCCCTGACTCCTGACTGACTTGTGGCCCCTATTACCGGCGACCTATGACTGACCCGTGACCCTAACTGACCTCTGTGATCCATGACTGACCTCTGTGATCCCTGACTGACCTCTGTGGCTCATGACTGACCTGTGACCTATGACTGATATCGGCGACCCCTGACTAACCTCGGTGACCCCTGACTGACCTCGGTGATCCCATGTCTGACCTGTGACCTCTGATGGACCTCTGTGACCAGACTGACCTCTGTGACCCCCGTCTGGCCTCTATGACCTGCGACCCCTGACTGACCTCTGTGACCCCTGACTGACCTCTGTGACCCCCGCCTGGCCTCTATGACCTATGTGACCCCTGACTGACCTCTGTGACCCCTGCCTGACCGCTGTGACCCCTGACTGACCTCTGTGACCCCTGCCTGACCGCTGTGACCCCTGCGACTGACCTCGGTGACCTCGGCCGACAGCAGCCGGCAGCGGTAGAGCTGCAGCAGACAGTCGAGCAGGTTGCGCCAGCCGTCGCGCAGGATGTCGCCGTGCCGGTGCGTCAGCGTGAACACGGTGCGCGCCGCCAGCTGCGCCTTCACGTTGGCGCCGAACGACACCACCAGACTCTCGGGGCTCTGGCGGCCGGCAGGCGGGGCGTGGGTTCGCGGCCCGCCGGCGGCGCAAGTTTTCGGCCGGGTGGCTGGCCGGCGTACGTTGTTGTGGAGCGTCTCAATCGCGGGGGATTTAGGGCTTCCTAGGAGTGGTGCGGGCATGCAAGGCGAAGGCATAGATGGGGAGTAATCCATAGCGTGTTGAGAGTCTGGTGCTGATGCTGGTGGTGATGATGGTGATGGTGATGGTGGTGCTGACGATGCCGATGATGGTGATAGTGCTGACGATGGTGACGATGGGTCGGTGGTTGGTTGGTTATTAGTTTTTACGACACATCGACCGTTGAGTCATGTAGCGTCGCCAATCTCTCACGCCGATTGGTCGCGGGCGAAGAGTAGCGACAGGTGAGACTCGAACCCACAACCCTTCGATTGCGAGACGAGCAACTTACCCCTAGGCTACTCGTCCCCGGTGACGATGGGTACGGGAGCGGAGCCGGGGTGGGGTGGAGACAACTCATCAGCCAGTGGGGAACACATCCAGAAAGTGTTGCCAAACGCCTGGCTAGACGGTGTTGAGTGGTCACGACGAGCCAACCACGTCGGTTATCCAGCACTATAACGGCACAATGTGCTACAGAGTGCACTCTAGCACATGCCGGCTCCCCGGAAGGGAACGATAACCAGAAGGCCTCTAAAGTCCAAATGTCTAATTATGCAATGTATGCAAGGTCCAAATGGGCAATGTCTAAATATGGAGTGCATGTAAAGTCTAAATAGTTGGGCTTAGGGGCCCTCAACTACTACTGGTGTTAAGTAGCTAATGTCTAAATAGGTAATGTTGTTGGCTAATGGGTGTTTCAGACGCACTTTATGCACGCTCAAGGATAGTGGCGCCGCACACACTGTTTCGCCGGTGAACCGAGGGATTGGGAAATGTCCTCAGTGGTGCGAGTGTTGAACCCGGGGCCTTTGGTACCGATAGTTCAACACTTTAACCACTGGGCCATCTCCTCCCCTAAATAGGTAATGTCAAAATATGAAATGTATGTAATGTCCACATGATCAATGTCTAAATAGGTAATGTCTAAATAGGTAATGTCTGAATAGGCAATGTCTAATAATGTCGATAATATAAGTTCAGCAACGCCCTGTTATTACAGCATAACAACGCAAAAAAAATGTGATCAGATGACCTCACATGTGACCCGGTGACGTCACACGTGACCCGGTGACCTCACATGTGACCCGTTGACCTCACCTCGGCGCTGTTGCCCAGTGTGGTGAACTTGCAGAGCGAGATGACGAGGTTGTCGTACACATCGGACATGCCGTAATGTGCGGCGATCATGGCGCACTTTCTGCAACGCCGGGCCAGGTCAGGTCAGGTCAGCGGGACAGTAACGGGCGGCGATCACAGCGCACTGTAGTGTTTGCCAGATCTGATCAGATCAACAGGACAGCAATGAGTAGCGATCACGGCGCTATTCCTGTAGCGTTTCGCCAGATCAGGCTAAGTCAAGGAGCACAAGTGCTACATGTAAGGGTAGCGTTAATTTTCAGGATAGACTCCTGACGTCAGTGTGCACAAATATAGTGAAATAGCAGGACATAGCGCGTCTCTGAATGCGGATTTACTAAAGGTATCGAACAAACAGAACAAGAAATGTGGTCGGTTTAGGTTGTATTACTTGTAAGTACAAATGTTCATTGCTACTTACAGAAGCTTGATAGACAAATTCAAGAGGAAAAAATCAAGTAAACATAACCTTTTTTCCAGCACTGCACGCGAAGAAAAATAGTATTCAATGAAATAAATAACAGAACGGAAATCGGGAACGGTCGCGAAGAATGCCAGATTAGGATAAAATACCAAGCACAGGAACACATAAGGGGGAGACTGGGGCGCCGAAGAACTGGACCATGACCTGACCCAGCACACACCCCCTCTACCGCTCTCATCTGGACGGCCGGCCCCAGCCGCCCGGACCGTGACGTCACCCCGCACGCGTCACACACCACACCCCTCTCCCGTCTGACGACACACAGCCGGCCAGACAATGACGTCACCGTGACGCCACCTCACCGTCACCCCACACGCACCACGCACCACACACCACTCTCCCCACGCACACCGACCGCCACCCCCTCCCTCTCTCCCTCCCATCTGGACAGCCGGCCACACCCGCCCAGACAATGACGTCACACAACACACCTCTCTCCCTCCCATCTGGACAGCCGGCCACGACCGTACGCCACCCCCCCCTCCCCTCTGACCCCCCCCCCAGACAATGACGTCACACAACACACCCCCCTCTCCTTCCCATCTGGACAGCCGGCCTGACCATAACGTCACCGCGCCGTCCCCGCCACGCACCTGAAGCCGCCGATCGCCTTCTGCACGATCACGTCGTCGGCGCTGCGGTCGAACACGAAGCTGAGCGCCGCCACCGTCGGCCCCCAGCTGAGCGAGAACAGGTCGTGCTCGAGCAGGCCGCTGCCGGCGCGCACGTAGCGGCCGTCGGGCGAGCCGCCGCGGCGCAGCAGCACCTTCCACAGGTAGTTCTCGCGCACGGCGCCCGTCTGCTCGGCCGGCATCACGATCTCGTCCGACCTGCGGCCGCCGGCGGGGTTAGCACGTGAGGTCATCTGACCTGGGGTCGCCGGCTGGGTTAACACGTGAGGTCATCTGACCTGGGGTCGCCGGCTGGGTTAACACGTGAGGTCATCTGACCTGGGGTCGCCGGCTGGGATTCTCTAACCTGTGGTCGCCTCCTGGGGTTCTCTAACATGGGGTCACCGCCTGGGGTTCTCTAACCTGGGGTCACCGCCGACGGTCAGCACGTGGGGTCCTCTGACCTGGGGTCACCGCTTGGTGTTATCTGACCTGGGGTCACACCCTGGGGTCCTCTGACATGGGGTCACCACCTGGAGTCACCACCTGGGGTTACCACCTGGAGTTACCACCTGAGCCTCTGACCTGGGTTACCACCTTGGTAGCCACCTGGGGTCCTTCGACCTGGATACCTGGGGTCACCACCAGGGGTCACCGCCGGGAATCCTCCGACCTGGGTCACCATCTGAGTTCCTCTGACCTCGGGTGACCACCTCGGCTACCACCAGGGGTCCTTCGACCCTGGATCACCGCCTGGGACCACCACTCGGGATCACCGCATGGGTTTCCTACGACCTGGGGTCACCACAGGTCGTGGGTGCTCAGTGTGGCCAAATTCGCTCAGCTACGTGTCGCGATGTAACAGAAAATTCGTCGGTAGAATCCGTGATTGGCAATGGAAATGGAGACGCAACTCAGATGATTTCTAACTTTGGAATATACAAAAATCCCTGCTTTGTTCAGAACATTCCCAGGATTTGGAAGCAATGCGAATTGTTGCTTGTACGTACACGCCTGCGTCGACGACTAGAACCCCGAATGTATGAAGTCATACGCCCCAGACTACTCCTACTTAACTGGAACCATGGCCTACCCCCTGGGGCCATCCTTTACCCGCCTTTACTCCAGCTATCCCTTATTCCGGCGGGGGTCAGGCTCTGGATGGCAATGGCAGAATCGTGGAAACTGTGCATGATTGCGCGTACAGTTTTGTAACGAAGTCAACAATTGCGCAAGTGTGACCCAACTAGCAGCTGTGTGTTTCACCTGCTAGTTGGGTCGTGTGACAGCTGTATGTTTTACCCATGTGACAACTGTTTGCTTGTTCATTGGGTATTTCACGACGCACTCTCTACACATTCACGGCCAATGGCGCCGCCCACACTGTTTCGCCGGTGGGCCACGGCATTGGGAAATGTTCCGAGCGGCGCTAGTGTCGAACTCGGGACCTTTGGTACCCAGAGCCAAACACCTTAACCACTCGGCCATCCCCGCCCGTACTGAGTAGCGACACCTGGCCGAGGGCGAAGAGTAGCGACAGACGAGACTCGAACCCGCAATTTTTCGATTGTGAGACGGGCAACTTACCCCAAGACTACTCGTCCCATGAGGTCATGATATTCACCACAGAGTTTGTACACACTGTCGGGGATCATCAGAGTGGTCACCATAGGTCACGTTATGTAGATAATGCTATGTAGAGGTCATGCTATGTAGATAATGCTCTGACCTGGAGTCATCGTGTCGGGTCCTCTGTCCTGGGGTCCCCTGACCTAGGGTCACCGCCTGTGGTCCCCCGACCTTGAAACACCACCTGGAGTTACCACATGGAGCTGCAACCTGGGGTCCTTCGACCCTGGGTCACCACAACGACCCTAGATGTCACCCAACATGTCTCACCTGACAGCAGTGCAGACATCACCCAACGTGTCTCACCTGACAGCGGTGCGGACATCACCCAACGTGTCTCACCTGACAGCGGTGCGGACATCACCCAACGTGTCTCACCTGACAGCGAATCACCCAACTCTGAGTGCGGACATCACCCAACGTGTCTCACCTGACAGCGGTGCGGACATCACCCAACGTGTCTCACCTGACAGCGGTGCGGACATCACCCAACGTGTCTCACCTGACAGCGGTGCGGACATCACCCAACGTGTCTCACCTGACAGCGGTGCGGACATCACCCAACGTGTCTCACCTGACAGCGGTGCGGACATCACCCAACGTGTCTCACCTGACAGCGGTGCGGACATCACCCAACGTGTCTCACCTGACAGCGGTGCGGACATCACCCAACGTGTCTCACCTGACAGCGGTGCGGACATCACCCAACGTGTCTCACCTGACAGCGGTGCGGACATCACCCAACGTGTCTCACCTGACAGCGGTGCGGACATCACCCAACGTGTCTCACCTGACAGCGGTGCGGACATCACCCAACGTGTCTCACCTGACAGCGGTGGAAATCACCCAACGTGTCTCACCTGAAGCGGTGCGGACATCACCCAACGTGTCTCACCTGACAGCGGTGCGGACATCACCCAACGTGTCTCACCTGACAGCGGTGCGGACATCACCCAACGTGTCTCACCTGACAGCGGTGCGGACATCACCCAACGTGTCTCACCTGACAGCGGTGCGGACATCACCCAACGTGTCTCACCTGACAGCGGTGCGGACATCACCCAACGTGTCTCACCTGACAGCGGTGCGGACATCACCCAACGTGTCTCACCTGACAGCGGTGCGGA
This sequence comes from Imbricaverruca yamaguchii, assembly GCA_034440575.1. Taxonomy (NCBI): domain Eukaryota; kingdom Metazoa; phylum Arthropoda; class Thecostraca; family Neoverrucidae; genus Imbricaverruca; species Imbricaverruca yamaguchii. The sequence goes on along the minus strand of JAOTOL010000874.1, from coordinate 136,644 downwards.
CATCACCCAACGTGTCTCACCTGACAGCGGTGCGGACATCACCCAACGTGTCTCACCTGACAGCGGTGCGGACATCACCCAACGTGTCTCACCTGACAGCGGTGCGGACATCACCCAACGTGTCTCACCTGACAGCGGTGCGGACATCACCCAACGTGTCTCACCTGACAGCGGTGCGGACATCACCCAACGTGTCTCACCTGACAGCGGTGCGGACATCACCCAACGTGTCTCACCTGACAGCGGTGCGGACATCACCCAACGTGTCTCACCTGACAGCGGTGCGGACATCACCCAACGTGTCTCACCTGACAGCGGTGCGGACATCACCCAACGCGTCTCACTTGATGGCCGCGTAGATGTCGTCCAGCATGTCCTGGCCGAAGTCGGCGCCGCCGTTGACCTTCTTGAGGTTGCGCTTGAAGTCGTCGCGCGTCATGGGCGTGGCGTTGCGGCGCACGTTGTGGTTGTGCTGGTCCACGTTCAGCATGATCACCGCGTACGACAGCGTGAACGCCGCGTCCGCGTTGGCGAACGGCGCGCCGTTCGAGGTCTGTCGACGGACGACGCGTCAGACGACTGGGGATGACGTCAGCTCCTGTGATGACGTCCGTACGAGCGGCAACGTCAGTACGGACAATAAGGTCAGCACCGGGGATGACGTCAGCACCGGGGATGACGTCAACATCGGGGATGACGTCAGCACCGCAGATGACGTCAACATCGGGGATGACGTCAGCATGGGCGATAACGTCAGCGCCGGGGATGACGTCAACACCGGGGATGACGTCAGCTCCTGGGATGGCGTCAGTACGAGCGATAACGTCAGTACGGGGAATAAGGTCTGCATGGGAAAACGTCAGCACGGACGATAACGTCAGCGCCGGCGATAACGTCCATCCGAACGAAAAAGCCGGCATGGGCAATCGCGTCAGTACAGACAAAAACGTGAGCACGGACAATAACGTCAGCACGGGAGAAAACGTCAGCACGGGCGGAAAGCCAACCCAAACGAAAATATCAGCACAGGCAATAACGTCAGCACGGACGACAGTGACATTATCTGACATTATCACACGTCAGGACGGGCACCACCGGGGATGACGTAGGCACGGGCGATAACGTCAGCACTATGTGCTCCATCGGACCTATTTGAAGTTATTAATCTCTGAAGTACATCCACGAGTGGGGGGCATGGTTGGAGTTGTCCTCCTTGCCCACCAATGGCGTCAACCCAACCAACGATGTGAAACCAAAACCAACCAACACATATGAAGTACCTTTCACTCAGTTTAGACGTACTTACGTGGGACCCGGCGTTATGGTGCCCTGACCTGACAGGTCACGAGCAATAAGGTGTATGTGGTGCCGAATGTGGCTTAAGCCAGACAGCTGTTGGTTGATTGATTGATTATTTGGGCTTAAGGGCGAATCAACTGCTACTGGTTATGTAGCGCCCAAGACAGCTGTTGGTAGAGTCGCCGGTGTTGATAGAGACTCAATGTCTCCCCCATCCACTCTACTAAGCACGCTAAATATGTACCCCCCTGGTAAATACGCTACTATATGATGGTATGGGGTACTAGCACGGTAGCACAGGAACCACGGCTGAACAATAAGCAATATCAAGTGAAAGGGTCAATTTGAAAACCAACCTGATACTCATAACAAATTCCTCTGGATATATTTCGCTTACGAAGCGAATTTAGTAGAAACCCAATACCCAATACCCCCCCCCCCACACACACACACACACACAAAAAGTCAAGTCAAAGAGGTGAAATATGTTCACATTTTAAGCGGAGGACGTCCTATTAAACCACCACACGAGATGATTTCACCTGGCACCTAGTTTCTCCTTCCCTCCGAAGATCATCATCACCACCATGGAACGTAGTGTCGATAAATGGCGGAATGCTCCACCAGGAGGGAGATGACGCCACAGTGGGGTACTCACGTGCCAGTGGTGCTCCACCAGGAGGGAGATGACGCCACAGTGGGGTACTCACGTGCCAGTGGTGCTCCACCAGGAGGGAGATGACGCCACAGTGGGGTACTCACGTGCCAGTGGTGCTCCACCAGGAGGAGATGACGCCACAGTGGGGTACTCACGTGCCAGTGGTGCTCCACCAGGAGGGAGATGACGCAGATGACCCACAGTGAGGTACTCACGTGCCAGTGGTGCTCCACCAGGAGGGAGATGACGCCACAGTGGGACACGTGCCAGTGGTGTCCACCAGGAGGGATGACGCTGCCAGTGGTGCCCACCAGAGAGATGACGCCACAGTGGGGTACTCACGTGCCAGTGGTGCTCCACCAGGAGGGAGATGACGCCACAGTGGGGTACTCACGTGCCAGTGGTGCTCCACCAGGAGGGAGATGACGCCACAGTGGGGTACTCACGTGCCAGTGGTGCTCCACCAGGAGGAGATGACGCCACAGTGGGGTACTCACGTGCCAGTGGTGCTCCACCAGGAGGAGATGACGCCACAGTGGGGTACTCACGTGCCAGTGGTGCTCCACCAGGAGGGAGATGACGCCACAGTGGTACTCACGTGCCAGTGGTGCTCCACCAGGAGGGAGATGACGCCACAGTGGGGTACTCACGTGCCAGTGGTGCCCACCAGGAGGGATGACGCCACAACTCACGTGCCAGTGGTGCCCACCAGAGGGGTGACGCCACAGTGGGGCCACGTGCGTGCTCCACCAGGAGGGAGATGACGCCACAGTGGGGTACTCACGTGCCAGTGGTGCTCCACCAGGAGGGAGATGACGCCACAGTGGGGTACTCACGTGCCAGTGGTGCTCCACCAGGAGGGAGATGACGCCACAGTGGGGTACTCACGTGCCAGTGGTGCTCCACCAGGAGGGAGATGACGCCACAGTGGGGTACTCACGTGCCAGTGGTGCTCCACCAGGAGGGAGATGACGCCACAGTGGGGTACTCACGTGCCAGTGGTGCTCCACCAGGAGGGAGATGACGCCACAGTGGGGTACTCACGTGCCAGTGGTGCTCCACCAGGAGGGAGATGACGCCACAGTGGGGTACTCACGTGCCAGTGGTGCTCCACCAGGAGGAGATGACGCCACAGTGGGGTACTCACGTGCCAGTGGTGCTCCACCAGGAGGGAGATGACGCCACAGTGGGGTACTCACGTGCCAGTGGTGCTCCACCAGGAGGGAGATGACGCCACAGTGGGGTACTCACGTGCCAGTGGTGCTCCACCAGGAGGGAGATGACGCCACAGTGGGGTACTCACGTGCCAGTGGTGCTCCACCAGGAGGGAGATGACGCCACAGTGGGGTACTCACGTGCCAGTGGTGCTCCACCAGGAGGGAGATGACGCCACAGTGGGGTACTCACGTGCCAGTGGTGCTCCACCAGGAGGGAGATGACGCCACAGTGGGGTACTCACGTGCCAGTGGTGCTCCACCAGGAGGGAGATGACGCCACATGGTACTCACGTGCCAGTGGTGCTCCACCAGGAGGAGATGACGCCACAGTGGGTACTCACGTGCCAGTGGTGCTCCACCAGGAGGGAGATGACGCCACAGTGGGGTACTCACGTGCCAGTGGTGCTCCACCAGGAGGGAGATGACGCCACAGTGGGGTACTCACGTGCCAGTGGTGCTCCACCAGGAGGGAGATGACGTGCCAGTGGTGCTCCACCAGGAGGGAGATGACGCCACAGTGGGGTACTCACGTGCCAGTGGTGCTCCACCAGGAGGAGATGACCCACAGTGGGGTCTACCCCAGGGGTACGCCAAGTGGTCTCACGTGCCAGTGGTGCTCCACCAGGAGGGAGATGACGCCACAGTGGGGTACTCACGTGCCAGTGGTGCTCCACCAGGAGGAGATGACGCCACAGTGGGTACCACGATGACCACAGTGGGGTACTCCACCGTGAGTGGTGCCCACCAGGAGGGGTACTCACGTGCCAGTGGTGCTCCACCAGGAGGGAGATGACGCCACAGTGGGGTACTCACGTGCCAGTGGTGCTCCACCAGGAGGGAGATGACGCCACAGTGGGGTACTCACGTGCCAGTGGTGCTCCACCAGGAGGGAGATGACGCCACAGTGGGGTACTCACGTGCCAGTGGTGCTCCACCAGGAGGGAGATGACGCCACAGTGGGGTACTCACGTGCCAGTGGTGCTCCACCAGGAGGGAGATGACGCCACAGTGAGGTACTCACGTGCCAGTGGTGCTCCACCAGGAGGGAGATGACGCCACAGTGGGGTACTCACGTGCCAGTGGTGCTCCACCAGGAGGGAGATGACGCCACAGTGGGGTACTCACGTGCCAATGGTCGGCGAAGTGCTCCATCAGCAGGGAGATGACGGGCGCCTCCCCGGGCAGTCGGAACGTCTCCAGGTACAGCCGCAGCGACTCGTCCACCCGCAGACCGGAGAAGTCGAACGACCTGCCGGGTCATCACACCGTGCATGGTCATCACACCGTGAATGGTCATCACACCGTGAATGGTCATCACATTCCAAATGGTAATAACACCTATAATGGTCATCACACCGTGAATGGTCATCACACCATGAATGGTCATCACATTCCAAATGGTAATAACACCTATAATGGTCATCACACCCAGAATGGTCATCACACCATGTGAATGCTAATCACACCATGAATAGTCATCACATTCCAAATGGTAATAACACCTATAATGGTCGTCACTCCCAGAATGGTCATCACACCATGTGAATGCTCATCACACCATGAATAGACATCACATTCCAAAAGGTAGTAACACCTATAATGATCATCACACCCAGAATGGTCACCACACCCAGGACGAGCATCACACCCCAAATGGTTGGTTGGTTGGTTATTGGTTTTACGACACATCGACCGTTGAGCCATGCAGCGTCGTCAGTCTCTCACGCCGACTGGTCGCAAGCGAAGAGTAGCGACAGGTGAGACTCGAACCCACATCCTCTCGATTGTGAGACGAGCAACTTACCCCTAGGCTACTCGTCCCCACACCCCAAATGGTCATCACACCTCGAACAGTCGTCACACCCTGAGAAGTCATCACGCCCAGAATGATCATCACCCCTCAAACGGTCACCACGCGTTCAGCAGTCACCACATATCAAGTAACAACCACACATCAAGTGGTCACCGTATATAAAGCGGTCACATGCCAAGCCTCATGAGAAGCCATTCCGGGGCTACCGTCCCGGGAATACATCGCAAGCTACGTCCAGAGCTACATCGCATCCAATTCCGTTCCGTTCAGTTCCCAAACAACCATGCAAATAACGAACGTGACGCGTGGAGAGACGACACGAAATATCCGATATAAAGTGAACGTCGTGTTGTTCCTGAACACACTGCACAACACAACACAACAGCGCAACACACTTCTTAATAAATACAAATTTATGGTTAAAAAAACACGGAATGTACCTCCATCGCGATGGAGCCATGATTTCGTCAGTTCCTGACATCTAGCCTAAATGATCAATCTTGACACCTGACAAAATCGCGTTCGGGGCGCGCCGACTACTCTGACAATTTCGCGGCCCTGGACACCAACAGCCACCGTGACACCAACAACCACCCTTGGACACCAACAGCCACCCCTGGACACCAAGAGCCACCCCTGGACACCAACAGCCACCCCTGGATACCAACAGCCACCCCTGGACACCAACAGCCACCCCTGGACACCAACAGCCACCCCTGGACACCAACAGCCACCCCTAGACACCAACAGCCACCCCCGGACACCAACAGCCACCCCTGGACACCAACAGCCACCCCTGGACACCAACAGCCACCCCTGGACACCAACAGCCACCCCTGGACACCAACAGCCACCCGTGGACACCAACAGCCACCCCTGGACACCAACACACCACCCGACACCAACAGCCACCCCTAGACACCAACAGCCACCCTGACACCAACAGCCGCCCCTAGACACCAACAGCCACCACGACACCAACAGCCACCACGACACCAACAGCCGCCCCTAGACACCAACAGCTGCTCCAGAACACCAACAGCCGACCCTAGACACCAACAGCCGACCCTAGACACCAACAGCCACCCGACACCAACAACACCCCTAGACACCAACAGCCGACCCAGACACCAACAGCCACCACGACACCAACAGCCCAGACACCAAAACACCAACAGCCGCCCTAGACACCAACAGCCGCCCCTAGACACCAACAGCCACCACGACACCAACAGCCACCACGACACCAACAGCCGCCCTAGACAACAACAGCTGCCCCAAGACACCAACAGCTACCACGACACCAAAGCCGCCCTAGACAACAACAGCTGCCCCAAGACACCAACAGCTGCTCCAGAACACCAACAGCCACTGCGACACCAACAGCCGCCCCTAGACACCAACAGCCACCCCTAGACACCAACAGCCACCCCTAGACACCAACAGACACCCCTGGACACCAACAGCCACTGCGACACCAACAGCCGTCCCTAGACACCAACAGCCGCCCCTAGACACCAACACCCACCGCGACACCAACAGCCGTCCCTAGGCACCAACAGCCACCCCTGGACACCAACAGCCACCCCTAGACACCAACAGCTACCTCGACACCAACACACACCGCGACACCAACAGCCACCACGACACCAACAGCCACCCCTAGACACCAACAGCCACCTCGACACCAACACCCACCAACCGCGACACCAACACCCACCACGACACCAAGAGCCACCCCTGGACACCAACAGTCACCACGACACCAACAGCCACCCCTGGACACCAACAGCCACCACGACACCAACAGCCACCCATAGACACCAACAGCCACCTCGACACCAACACCCACCGCGACACCAACAGACGTCCCTAGACACCAACAGCCCCCTCCCCCGGGACACCAACAGCCAACGCGACAGAAGCGTCTCACTTGACGAATGCGTCCAGCACCACCAGGTTCTTCCTGTTGCTGATGTACTCGCCGATCATCTTCTTGTCGAGGCGAGGGTTCTCCTGCGGGTCCGGTCAGCTCGGGTCAGGTCAGCTCGGGTCAGGTCAGGTCAGGGTCAGGTTAGAGTGGAGGACGCCCCACGACCACTCAGATACATTTGGTCAAAATTCGTAAGTTTGGGCTGGAAACAACACATGGCAGGAAAATCACTTATACCCAATGTCGGATGCATAGTTTTTTTTTACCATTTGAGCACAGCACTACCAGTACAATATAGAATCTGCCAATCTGTCGCTACTCTGGGTGTCCATAGCCAAAGATGGACAGATCTAGAGGCAGATGCGGATACAGATACAGATACGGAGACTCCGTGAAATTAGAATTTTAACACTGAGTGAGACATGACCCTGATGTGGCCCAGTGGCCACCTGAGGGAGACAACGACCTTGATGGCAGTGGCCACCTGGTTGGCTATTGGTTTTTACGACACATCGACCGTTGAGTCATGCAGCGTCGCCAATCTCTCACGCCGGTTGGTCGCGGGCGAAGAGTAGCGACAGGTGAGACTCGAACCCACAACCTTTCGATTGCGAGACGAGCGACTTACCCCTAGGCTACTCGTCCCCGCAGTGGCCACCTAAGGGAGACACTCACCTTGGTTGGTTATTGGGCTTTAGGGGCGCATCGACAGCATTGGTCACGCAGTGCCTGGAGACACTCGCCTTGATGAAGGCGACCACCTCCTTGGGGTCCAGCGGGGTCGACAGCAGGCCGTGGTCCTGCAGGAACTGGATGCCCTTGGCCGGCTTGGCATTGAAGTGCTCCGTGCCTGAGGCCAGCAGCTGAGGAGACGGCGCGCGTCACTGACTGGCCGACCGGTGCGCGGTCGGAAGGTCGCCGGTTCGATTCTGACCACGAGCCAAAATTTACACTGTGTGTTTGCTTATTGGATGGTTATCGACGCACTTTAAAAAAAAAATCCGAGTTGTTGCTGGGGTGGCTTCAGGAGCCAGGGTTCTATTGCTAAGCAGAGCTTGTTGCGTGAACCCTGGTCCCACCACCCGATCCATGAACTCCAGTTCAACGGCAGAATCTAGACCGAAAGTTTAACGTGCCGCCAATGCACCGATACGGCCGCCCGGTAGCTCGTCCCCGGCCTTATCTGGCCAGCTGCCAACTGACACTCCCGGCCGGGGGCTAAATGCGAGCGCGCGAAGTGACTCGAACCCTGTGTTGCCAGTACAGGGGAGACCAGAGCAGGTTAGCGCTCTAACCAACTGAGCTACTAGGACGGCGATCACTTTACGCACGATCACGGCTAATGGCGCCGCCCGCACCGTTTCGCCGGTGGGCCGCGGTATTGCGAAATGCCCCGAGCGGTGCGAATGTTCAACTCAGGTCCTTTGGTACCCAGAGCTCAACACCTTACCCACTCGGGGATCCCCACTTCACAAATTTACGCCGACCGGAGGCAAGACCACGACGGGACCCACCTCGCATTTCCACTCTGCCCATCGGGAGACTGGACACTTAATGTGGAGGTGTCGGCTATACAGGTAAAGCTACGGCACACATGAAGCGCGGACAGCGCTCGACTAGTGACCACGGGGTGGCTGACATACCCTCCACAAGATCAAGCCGATGACAGAAGTGACGAACATACCCTCTACAAGATCGAGTTGATGACAGAAGTGACGAACACGGACTGTGAAAGCGGAACCGCACCACCAGGACACTCGGCAATGCGTCCTCAGAACTGGCATCAGCGTCGCCAGCAGACACAAACCGAAAGGGACGGTAGAGTATGAGTGCATGGTTCCTAGCCCCTCACCACTACCCCTCACCCAGAGCTCGCGTTTTGCAACACATCTCACAAGTGGTTGTGATCAGGAATTATTCGGTTGTGAACAGGAAAATATCAGGAAGGATCCTGATAATAAGATTGAGACAAGCGCACATGAGCAGACCGAGCCGCCATCAACTGCCATTCCAATCCATGTTCACCGAGCTGAATTTCAGAGGAATGGTGTGCATGGCAAGATCTCAGCTGTTTTGTAGAACATTGTTATGTTATGCTGTTAATAACCATTTGTTCTATACAACAAGATAGGTGTAAACAGCCTGCACGTGCAGTTTATGATCGCATCGACTGCGAGCCTGCACATGACCAAAGGGAATGACGAAGGGCGCACGACTCTGCAGCCGGCATGGTGCTTCACGACACATCGACCGTTGAGTCATGTAGCGTCGCCAATCTCTCACACCGATTGTTCGCGGGCGAAGAGTAGTGACAGGTGAGACTCGAACCCACGATCTTTCGAATGTGAAACGGGCAACTTACCCCTAGGCTACTCGTCGTCTCTGAAGCCAGCCCAGCGCCGCCGTGGGACAATAAATTCCCCTGGACAATAAGGTCTACAGAGGAAAGAAAAACTCCTGGGATTGATAGGCCTCTGGTACAATAAGGTATCTGGATCATAGGACACCAGGAGCAATAAGGTCTTGGGAACAACAAAGCGCAGGGAAGGTTAAGGGTCCTGGGGACAATGCGGTGCCGGCGACAACTAGATCAATACGGACATCACAACAGACATGACCAGTGCATCACCAGACATCATCAAACATCACCAGACATCACCAATCACACAGACATCCCAGTGCATCACAACCAGACATCACCAGACATCACCAGTGCATCACCAGACATCACCAATCACCAGTACATCACAACAATCACCAGACATCACCAGACATCACAGTACATCACCAGACATCACCAGACATCACCAGTACATCACCAGTACATCACCAGTACATCACCAGACATCACCAGTACACCACCATACATCACCAATACATCACCAGACATCACCAGTACATCACCAGACATCACTAGACATCACCAGATGTCACCAGACATCACCATACATAACCAGACACCACCAGGACATCACCAAACACCACCAGGACACCACCAGGACACCACCAGGACATCACCAAACACCACCAGGACATCACCAGTACATCGACAGGCATTACACCAGCACATCAACATGGCATCACCAGACATCACCAGTACATCACCATACATCACCAGTACATCACCAGGCATCACCAGCACACAACATCACCAGACATCACCAGACATCACCAGGACATCACCAGACATCACATCACCAGACATCACAAACCAGTACATCACCAGTACATCACCAGACATCACCAGTACATCACCAGACATCACCAGTACATCACCAGTACATCACCAGTACATCACCAGACACCAGACATCACACAACATCACCAGTACATCACCAGACATCACCAGTACATCACCAGTACATCACCAGACATCACCAGTACATCACCAGACATCACCAGACATCACCAGACATCACCAGACATCACCAGTACATCACCAGACATCACCAGTACATCACCAGACATCACCAGTACATCACCAGTACATCACCAGACATCACCAGTACATCACCAGTACATCACCAGTACATCACCAGTACATCACCAGTACATCACCAGACACCACCAGACATCACCAGACATCACCAGTACATCACCAGACATCACCAGTACATCACCAGCACCAGACATCACCAGTACATCACCAGACATCACCAGTACATCACCAGACATCACCAGACACCACCAGACATCACCAGACATCACCAGTACATCACCAGACATCACCAGTACATCACCAGACATCACCAGTACATCACCAGACATCACCAGTACATCACCAGTACATCACCACACACCAGTACATCACCAGACATCACCAGTACATCACCAGTACATCACCAGACATCACCAGTACATCACCAGTACATCACCAGACATCACCAGTACATCACCAGGACATCACCAGTACATCACCAGACATCACCAGTACATCACCAGTACATCACCAGACATCACCAGACATCACCAGTACATCACCAGACATCACCAGTACATCACCAGTACATCACCAGTACATCACCAGTACATCACCAGACATCACCAGTACATCACCAGTACATCACCAGTACATCACCAGTACATCACCAGACAACACCAGTACATCACCATGCATCACCAGTACATCACCAGACATCACCAACATCACCAGTACATCACCAGTACATCACCAGTACATCACCAGTACATCACCAGACATCACCAAACACCAGTACATCACCAGTACATCACCAGTACACCACCAGACATCACACACACCATACACCAGTACATCACCAGTACATCACCAGTACATCACCAGACATCACCAGTACATCACCAGGACATCACCAGACATCACCAGTACATCACCAGAATACCAAATCACCAGTACATCACCAGTACATCACCAGTACATCACCAGTACATCACCAGTACATCACCAGACATCACCAGTACATCACCAGTACATCACCAGACAACACCACCAGTACATCACCAGTACATCACCAGTACATCACCAGACATCACCAGTACATCACCAGACATCACCAGTACATCACCAGTACACCAGTACACATCACCAGTACATCACCAGACATCACCAGTACATCACCAGTACATCACCAGTACATCACCAGACATCACCAGTACATCACCAGACACCACCAGTACATCACCAGTACATCACCAGTACAACAACACCACCAGTACATCACCAAATCACCAGTACATCACCAGACACCACCAGTACATCACCAGTACATCACCAGTACATCACCAGTACATCACCAGACACCACCAGACATCACCAGTACATCACCAGTACATCACCAGTACATCACCAGTACATCACCAGACATCACCAGTACATCACCAGACATCACCAGTACATCACCAGTACATCACCAGACACCACCAGAACATCACCAGTACATCACCAGAAATCACCAGGACACCACCAAACACCACCAGACATCACCAGTACATCACCAGTACATCACCAGTACATCACCAGTACATCACCAGTACATCACCAGTACATCACCAGGACATCACCAGTACACCACCAGTACATCACCAGACACCACCAGTACATCACCAGTACACCACCAGACATCACCAGACATCACCAGTACATCACCAGTACATCACACCAGTACATCACCAGACATCACAAGACATGACCAGCACATCACCAATACATGACCAGTACACCACCAGTCATCAGACATCACCAGAAATCACCAGGACACCACCAAACACCACCAGACATCACCAGTACGTCACCAGTACATCACCATATATCAGCAGGACGTCACCAGGACACCACCAGACATCACCAGACATCACCAAACACCACCAGTACATCACCAGACATCACCAGGACATCACCAGGACACCACCAGACATCACCAGACATCACCAAACACCACCAGTACATCACCAGACATCACACACAGACACATCACCAGACATCACCAGACACCACCAGACATCACCAGTCATCACCAGTACACCAGACATCACCAGACATCACCAGACACCACCAAACATCACCAGACATCACCAGAACATCACCATGCATCACCAGACAACACCAGGACATCACCAGACACCACCAGACATCACCAGCACCGCAGAGTGAGCCGCGCCACAGCCCGCCCGCACCTTCTTCTTGTGCTTGATGGCCATCAGCTCCTCGTGTGTGGGCACCTCCTGGTCGACCGGCAGCCGGCGCCTGCTCCAATGGCCGCCCGCCACGTCACCGGTGGGCGGCGCCCGCTGCTGGCCGCAGCCAATCGTGTAGCCGGACGCCGCGTAGTCGTAGGAGGGGGCGGCGTCGGCGGGCGGAGAGGCAGCGCCATCTGTGATCACACCAGAATATCACATTTAGCGCATTTTGCATTCATCGCAATCGCGTTATCGCATCTAGATAGCTCAGTTGGTTAGACTGACGTTCTGTTCTGGTCTGACACTGGCCTGGCAAGCAGAGTTGTGCTCGACTCAAATTTTTGTAGTCGACTCACATGTAGCTCATATATCTTGAGATCAGATTCGACTTGCGACTCAAACAGACTGGCAGAAGTTTGACTCGATTCAGATCCGACTCATTGGTACCAGACTCATTAGCCATATGATTCAGTGTACACGCCCACACATGATATTTGAACGATTGACTCATGATTCGACTGATTTTTTTTAGAAAGATGTGAATCATCTCACGACTCAAGATATATTCTTGGGAAAAGAACCTTTTGAATTAGCGACTCCTCCAAAAAAAAATTCATGCATGAGTCGATTCTCGATTTAACTCGTGTCGAGCACAAGTCTGCTGGCAACACAGGGTTCGAGTCGCTTCACGCGCTCGCATTTAGCCCCCGGCCGGGAGTGTCAGTTAGCAGCTGGCCCGATAAGGCCGGGGACGAGCTACCGGGCGGCCGTGTCGGTGCGTTGACAGCACGCGAAACTCCCGGTGAAAATTATGACCGGGTGGTGGGGCCTGGGTTCACACAACAAGGTCTTCTCAGCAATAGGACCCTGGCTCATAGAGCCGCCCCAGCAAGAATTCGGCGCGAGTGTTGAACCCAGAACTCTTGAATGCAAAGGCCAACACTCTAATCATTCGGCCAGCCTGCCTCCGTATCTGCAGTAGTGAGCATGTGTATAATGCTTACAGACGGGATGCTGTTTGTGACATGAATATCGCATAAACATACATCTGAAAGCATGATACAAAAAAAAATATCTGTGGTACCATGCTGAAAAGGATGCAATTCAGCATACAGTAAAATGTATACTTCCACCCATGCACAAGAAAAAGTGTCACCTGGTGTGACCCCTGTTGACCTGACACGACACGACCTGCTCCTGTGACCTTCTTTTGGAGTATAGCCTGGTGTGACCCACTGACCTGACCTAACACTGCCTGCTCCTGTGACCTCTCGGAGTATATCCTGGTGTGACCCCAGTTGACCTGACCTGACACGGCCCATCTTCTCTCCTAGTATATCCTGGCGTGACCTCAGTTGACCTGACCTGACGCGGCCTGCTCCTGTGACCTCCTCTCGGAGTGTATCCGGGTGTGACTCCTGTTGACCTGACCTGACCTGACACAGCCTGCTCCTGTGGCCTCTCGGAGTGTATTCTGGTGTGACCTCTGATGACCTGACCTGACACTGCCAGCCCCTGTGACCTCCTCTAGGAGTGTATCCTGGTGTGACCTCTGATGACCTGACCTGACACTGCCAACCCCTGTGACCTCCTCTCGGAGTGTATCCTGGCGTGACCCCAGTTGACCTGACCTGACACTGCCTGCTCCTGCGACCTCCGCTCGGAGTGTATCCGGGTGTGACACTGGTGCTCTATGGAGTCGACGACGGTCAGCAGCGCGTCCAGGGACAGCAGGTGGGTGGAGTACAGGCCCTGCACAGGGAACGCGTTCTGCCGGCACGGTCACACACTCTCATCAGTCAGAGCTGGGATATATCGAGCACGGCCGACCGTCAGACAAGGCATCAGCCAAGGTCATCAGCCAAGGTCATCAGCGACGACGGTCAGGAGCGCGTCCAGGGACAGCAGGTGGGTGGAGTACAGGCCCTGCACGGGAACGCGTTCTGCCGGCACGGTCACACACTCATCAGTCAGAGCTGGGATATATCGAGCACGGCCGACCGTCAGCCAAGGGCATCAGAAGGCATCAGCCAGTGGGATATATGATCATCAGCAGACGGGCGCAGCTGGATTCCAGGACAGCAGGTGGGTGGAGTACAGGCCCTGCACGGGAAGCGTTCTGCCGGCAGGTCACAACATCAGTCAGAGCTGGGATATATCGATCTATTTAACAATACACGTCCAGGCATCAGTCAGGCATATCGACCGTCAGACAAGGCATCAGCCAGCTGGGATATATGGACCATCAGCCAAGGGCATCAGTCAGCCGAGATGCATCGACCATCAGCCAAGGTCATCAGCCAAGGGCATCAGCCAGCCGAGATGCATCGACCATCAGCCAAGGGCATCAGCCAGCTGGGATATATGGACCATCAGCCAAGGGTATCAGCCAAGGGCATCAGTCAGCTGGGATATATCGACCATCAGCCAAGGTCATCAGCCAAGGGCATCAGCTAGCTGGGATATATCGACCATAAGCCAAGGGCATCAGCCAAGGGCATCAGTCAGCTGGGATATATCGACCGTCAGCCAAGGACATCAGTCAGCTGAGACATCTCTCATCGAAGTCTCTCTGGGATCAGGAGAACCTCTGAATCCAGTCACAAGCCAGTCATAGTCTGTACAAGATACAAGAAGGGCCCTTGTGGCTCATAGTTGCGCTGGTCTTTATGTATTTACATATCGAGCACGGCCGACCAAGGGCATCAGCCAGCCGAGATGCATCGACCGTCAGCCAAGGGCATCAGCCAGCTGGGATATATGGACCGTCAGCCAAGGGCATCAGCCAGCTGGGATATATCGACCATCAGCCAGCTGGGATACATAGACCGTCAGCCAAGGGCATCAGCCAGCTGAGACATCTCTCATCGAAGTCTCTCTGGGATCAGGAGAACCTCTGAAGGTGTGAGGAGCCGAAACGGACGCCGAGTCAAGACTGAGATCCCATCAGGCCAGGAGACGCCAGAGGAGTCAGGCCAGGAGACGCCAGAGGAGTCAGGACAGGTGACGCCAGAGGAGTCGGGACAGGTGACGTCAGAGGAGTCAGGACAGGTGACGCCAGAGGAGTCAGGACAGGTGACGCCAGAGGAGTCAGGACAGGAGACGCCAGAGGAGTCAGTCAGAGGAGTCGGTGAGGCAGAGAGTCAGGACAGGTGACGTCAGATGACAGGTGACGCAGAGTAGAGGAAAGTAGTGATCACCAGGGACGCCAGAGGATCGGGACAGGAGAGAGAAGTCAGGAGACGTCCAGATGAGTCATGACAGATGACGTCAGAGGAGTTGGGACAGATGCAAGGAGTCAAGACGCAGTAGAGGAGTCAGGACAGGAGACGCCAGAGGAGTTAGGGAGAGATTACGTCACAGGAGTAAGTTGACAGAGGACGTCAGAGAAGTCAGGACAGAACACATCAGAGGAGTCAGAGCAGGTGACGTTGGCTGTGCGAGCTTGTCGCACGACTCAGAGGCGGGCGTATCAGACGGATGACGTCACAATACTACACTTTGCCACAGTTCGGCGATGCCACGCCACCTGCGGCAATGGCTTCAGGACGTCGCCGAATCCAACAGCTGTCTGGTGACGTCACGCCTCCCTTGATGGCCGGTTGGTACTCACGCTACTTTTAGAAGTAGCTTGGTGCAATCCGGCCAATTTTGATAGAAATTTAGTGGCACACAGATAGATATTTCCAAGAAGGGCCCTTGTGGCTCATAGTTGCACTAATCTTTATCTTTTTATATGCATGTCGCACCAGCATGTCTTTGATGGCAGCTTGACACCACACTGCCGTATACACCAGCTTCATGACGTCACACTACCTTTGATGGACGCTTGGTGACGTCACGCTACCTTTGACAGCAGCTTGGTGACGTCCTCGAAGAGGTTGCTGCAGTAGGGGTCGCAGTCGTAGTTGAGGTAGAGCTCGGTGACGAGGCCGGGGATTTTCCACAGCTGCAGCAGCGCGTCTGAGGAGCACCACCAGACACAGACTGAGGGACAGCCACAGACACAGACACGGGGACACCAGCAGACAATGACACAGACTGAGGAACATACACAGGAGCACAACACCAGACAATGACACAGACTGAGGACAAGCCACAGCCACAGACACAGGGACACCATCAGACAATGACACAGGCTGAGGAACATACACAGGCAGCACCACCAGACAATGACACAGACTGAGGAACAGCCACAGGCACAGACACAGGACACCAACAGACAATGACACAGGCTGAGGAACAGGCACAGCCACAGACACCACCATCAGACAATGACACAGGCTGAGGAACAGGCACAGCCACAGACACAGGGACACCATCAGACAATGACACAGGCTGGGACAGCCACACAGGAACACCATCAGACAATGACACAGGCTGGGGAACAGGCACAGCCACAGACACACAGGAACACCAACAGACAATGACACATGCTGAGGTACAGCCACAGACACAGACACAGGGACACCATCAGACAATGACACAGGCTGAGGAACAGGCACAGCCACAGACACAGGGACACCATCAGACAATGACACAGACTGGGGAAGGCACAGCCACACAGGAACACCATCAGACAATGACACAGGCTGAGGGACAGGCACAGGGACACCATCAGACAATGACACAGGCTGAGGAACAGGCACAGCCACAGACACAGGGACACCATCAGACAATGACACAGACTGAGGGAACAGGCACAGCCACAGGGACACCATCAGACAATGACACAGACTGAGGAACAGGCACAGCCACACAGACCAGGGACACCATCAGACAATGACACAGACTGAGGAACAACAGCCACAGGAACACCATCAGACAATGACACAGACTGAGGAACATACACAGGCACAGGAACACCATCAGACAACGACACAGACTGAGGAACAAGCAGTCACACAGGAACACCAACAGACAATGACACAGACTGGGGAACAGGCACAGGAACACCAACAGACAATGACACAGACTGAGAGACAGACATAGCCACACAGGGACACCATCATACAATGACACAGACTGGGGAACAAGTACAGACACAGAAACACCATCAGACAATGACACAGGCTGAGGTATAGCCACAGGAGCATCACCAGACAATGACACAGACTGAGGAACAAGCACAGCCACACAGGAACACCATCAGACAATGACACAGACTGAGGAACACCCACAGCAAGACACAGCAACGGGGACACAAACATCAGACAATGACATAGACTGAGGAACATACACAGGCACAGCCACATGAACATCACCAGACAATGTAGTTATAGCCACGTAGACAAAGCAAACATGTGTAGCAGTCGGCAAACACAGCATACAATGACACAGACTGAAGCACAGGC
Organism: Imbricaverruca yamaguchii; assembly: GCA_034440575.1. NCBI lineage: Eukaryota > Metazoa > Arthropoda > Thecostraca > Neoverrucidae > Imbricaverruca > Imbricaverruca yamaguchii. The sequence goes on along the minus strand of JAOTOL010000874.1, from coordinate 118,715 downwards.
ACAGCCACAGAAGAACTTCGGGTTCGTTTAAGACGCATTCAACCGCTAGGTCATATAGCGTCGCCAACCTCTCACGCCGTTTGGTCGCGGGTGGACTCGGCAATGCCGTCGTTTGAGATATGAACCCACGATCTTGCGATTAAGAGTCTGACGCTCTACCAACTAGGCTACCGCGGCCCCCGGCACAGCCCCAGGAACACCACCAGACAATGTAGGCAAAGCCACGTAGACATGACAGACATGTGGCACACAGGACAGTAAGCAACTGCTGGGCAGTAAGAACAGTGGACAATATACACAGTAGGTGGTGAGAACAGTAGGGAATACGATCTAGGCAGCGATGTAGGTACTAGATGCTGTCCATTTTTTCTCATCTTCTACGCCGTCTATGGATACCTGTGCATCATCTTCTATGTGGTCAAGCCATCTATCTATTTCTAATGAGTACCCTGCTTAATCCCATTATGTACTTGTATGTGATGACTTCTAGTATGACCAAACCTCATATAATATCCCATTATGCGTATGTGGTCTGACAGTGGTGACAACACAACACAGCACACGAGCAGTCTCCCTCCAACACAACACCACTCAGTCAGCCACAGCCTCCCGACAGTGCCGACACACACCGACAGTGACGTCACAGCCGACGACAGTGACGTCACAGCCGACGACAGTGACGACACACACCGACGGCAGTGACGTCAGAGCCGACGACAGTGACGTCACAGCCGACGGTAGTGACGTCACACACCGACGGACGTGACGACACACACCGACGGCCGTGACGTCACAGCCGACGGCCGTGACGTCACACCCGACGGACGACACGACGGACGTGACGACACACCGACGGCCGTGACGACACACCGACGGCCGTGACGTCACAGCCGACGGCGTGACGCACACACCGACGGACCGTGACGACACACACCGACGGACGTGACGACACACCGACGCCGTGACGACACGGCCGTGACGACACACACCGACGGCCGGACGTACGCAAGCCGACGCCGTACGACACACACCGACGGCCGTGACGACACACACCGACGGCCGTGACGACACACCGCCGTACGCACACCACGGCCGTGACGACACACACCGACGGCCGTGACGTCACAGCCGACGGTAGTGACGTCACACGCCGACAGTTGTAACGTCACAACTGTCGGCCGTGACGTCACGGTGGGCGCGGCGGCCGGCGCGGCTCACCGAGGGCCATCTCCTTCTGCTCGTAGGCGGTGCGCGGGTTCTCCGAGACGACCGTCTCCGTCAGCCGCGTGATGTACATCTCCAGCTGGAACTTGGTGTGCGCGCGCAGCGCCTCGAACGTCAGCAGGCACACGCGCAGCGACGCCGAGAAGATGGACAGCCGCTCAGAGTTCAGCAGCTGCCGGCCATACAGAGCACAGCTGTCAGTCATACAGTCCATACGCCGAGAAGACGGACAGCCGCTCAGAGTTCACCAGCTGCCGGCCATACAGAGCACAGCTGCCAGTCATACAGTCCACAGCCGAGGACAGCCGCTCAGAGTTCAGCAGCTGCCGGCCATACAGGGCACAGCTGCCAGTCATACAGTCCACACGCCGAGAAGACGACAGCCGCTCAGAGTTCAGCAGCTGCCGGCCGTACAGAGCACAGCTGCCAGTCATACAGTCCATACGCCGAGAAGATGGACAGCCGCTCAGAGTTCAGCAGCTGCCGGCCATACAGGGCACTCTGGTGTTACAGTCCACAGCTACCGGCCATACAGTCCACAGCTGCCGGCCATACAGGGCACTCTGGTGTTACAGTCCAACAGCTGCCGGCCATACAGGGCACTCTGGTGTTACAGTCCACAGCTGCCGGCCATACAGGGCACTCTGGTGTTACAGTCCACAGCTGCCGGCCATACAGGGCACTCTGGTGTTACAGTCCACAGCTGCCGGCCATACAGTCCACAGCTGTCGGCCATACAGTCCACGGCTGCCAGCCATACAGGGCACAGCTGCCAGCCATACAGTCCACAGCTGCCGCCATACAGTCCACAGCTGCCAGCCATACAGGGCACTCTGGTGTTACAGTCCACAGCTGCCGGCCATACAGGGCACTCTGGTGTTACAGTTCAGCAGCTGCCGGCCATACAGGGCACTCTGGTGTTACAGTCCACAGCTGCCGGCCATACAGTCCACAGCTGCCGGCCATACAGTCCACGGCTGCCAGACATACAGGACACCGACACATCACAGTCAACAGCCACCCAGCACACAAATACCATGCTCAGTGGCTATGAAGGACACAAACTAACTGGAATCTGGTCGGCACTTTTTTCGTCCAAATCTTGTAGTATGCAACCTCAGACCAGCTTTGCACCAACGATATACTTCAGATAATGTGCCTAACATAATGTTCACATGACAACGTCAAATACACAAACAAATACAGCGGTAGCAGGGCGACAGTTGAATATAACTCGAGTTCTAGAAGACATGTGCACGATAGTGTCCACGACATTAAAATAATTATCCTTTATTTTCTTCCAATCTTTACTATCCCCAAGCAACTTCTTATCCACACAGTTAATGGTAAAGTAATTTTAGGTCACTGGTTCACGACGTATCCGTGCAGATAATGGATCTATCGTGTCAATCGTCCCGGAGGTCACCGACAGATGACTGTGCCAGGCCCGCCGTCTGCATCCACAAACGCCGATCCTCCACTGCCGCTGTGGTTAACGGCAACGGGCGTTCAGCGACCTGACCTGCAGGTGTCTTGGCGATCACACAGAGTTCAAGGAGTCGCCTATGGGTTGGGTTATGTGGCGGAGTGGCGGGTTGGGGGGCGCTCACCGAGAACAGACTGCGGCAGATCTCGTCCTGCACGTGACTGACAGGTGATTGGCAGGCGACTGACATGTGACTGACAGGTGACTGACAGGTGACTGACAGTGACAGGTGACTGACAGGTGACTGACATGTGACTGACAGGTGACTGACAGGTGACTGACAGGTGACTGACAGGTGACTGACAGGCGACTGCGGCAGGCACATCCACGTACATGCGCGTCCATCCTCGGCCGTCGCTACAGTTAATCGCAGCAGGCGTTCACCGATTTGACCTCAAGGTGTACTGATGGTCGCACAGAGTTCAGGGAGACGGTGGGACTGGTGGGGGGGGAGGCGGCCGCTCACCGAGAACAGACTGCGGCAGATCTCGTCCTGCACGAGCGCGATCAGCGACGGCAGGCGCGCCATGTGGTCGGCGCCCGTCTCCATGGCGACCGCCAGCAGGCCCAGGCCGCAGTGGATCATGAAGTCAGAGTTGTTGCGGTCGAGCGGGTTGATCAGCGACGCGAAGAAGTTGAGCACCTCCCGCACGCACGGCAGCCCGTACGGCAGCAGCGGTCCGGAGCCTGCCGGGGTGCAGCGGAGTTTGAGGACCTCTTTGGGCTTAAGGGCGCCTGAACTGCTATTGACTATCTGGCGCAGTTTGAGGACCACTGGGACGGCAGCCTGTACGGCAGGAGTGGCCCGAGCCTGCCGGGGGTGCAGCGAAGTTTGAGGACCGCTGGGACGGCGGGCAACACAGCATACAGCGGACCGCAGCCTGCCGGAATGTAGCGGAGTTTGAGGACCGCTGGGACCGCAGGCAACACGGCATACAGCGGGCCGTAGGCTGCCGGAATGTAGCGGAGTTTGAGGACCGCTGGGACCGCAGGCAACACGGCATACAGCGGGCCGTAGGCTGCCGGGGTGCAGCGGAGTTTGAGGACCGCTGGGACCGCAGGCAACACAGCATACAGCGGGCCGTAGGCTGCCGCGGAGTTTGAGGACCTCTGGGACGGCAGGCAACACAGCATACAGCGGACCGCAGCCTGCCGGGGTGCAGCGGAGTTTGAGGACCTCTGGGACCGCGGGCAACACAGCATACAGCGGGCCGTCGGGTGTTGTCTGTTCCCTGGTGAGCACGACCAGCCAACACCATGTCCTGCACCAGGGTCTCGTCATAGGTGCTCCACAGGAGCGGGCTGCCTCGTCTGGGATTGGAGCACAGCAGTGTCCTAAAATTGCTTCACCATTAACTGTGCGGATGAAGGAAGAAGTTGCTTGGGAATAGTGAAAGATTGGAAGAAAATAAAGGATTGCCACTTAAGGATTAAAAAGCTGAATGCCTTTCACTTCAGTCACATGCACTTTACATTGTTTAGCAGTCATATGCATGATGACTGCCCATACATCAGGTGGCAAAATGGTAAAAACCTAAAACGAGGATGAAATAGCACAACTCCATTAACTGTGAATTTCCAGGTCACATGGTGAATAATTTTACACTGGAGCACAGTGAGCAAAACGTCGTGAGCCTTGCTTTGCTTGGGCAGGTGGCATCTCAGATACATGTATCAGATACATGGCTTATACCTCCCCTTGCGAAACAAGGGCGGGTGGCAGCTTAAACTAAAATATACGATGCTACAAAGACTAACGGCGCAGGGACACCGTGTAGACATTAGGATACGGGGAGATGGTGTTTGTTTATTGGTTGGTTCACGACACACTTTGTGCACATTCACAGCTAATGGCGCCGCCCACACTGTTTCGCCGGTGGGCCGCGGGATTGAGAAATGTCCTGAGTGGCGTTAGAGTCGAACCCGGTACTTTTGGTACCCAGGGGAGATGGTGTAGAACAGACCTTAAGACACCCTGAGTCGGCGTAGACTACACCTTAGTAAGTGTGCTCGTTGGCAAAGGTTTACTACCTATTCGATACCAACACGGAATATGTCAGCAAAATGAGGGATGACTTAATGCTTGTAAGATGAAGCTATGGTTTGGCAAAGGGATGAGTAATTGAGAACCTCTGGGAAAGACAGCAATGCCGCAAGAGGGCACGAAACGCAGCATTTACAAATCCTGCGCATGACGTGTTGCTGCCCGAAACAAACTTTTGCGTTTTGTGAAGATTGTTTCAGAAACAAAAATAATTCAATCATAACCAGATATTCGGAATTTTCAACTTTACCAACAGGAATCACATTCTTTTCTTCAGCAGAAACAGGCGTAGCAAAACTTCAAACGTCTATGAGCGTCGCCAGCACTGAATCTTCTACTAGAGATCACGGAACCCCTCCCCACCTAACCACCAATCCCACACGTACCTCCCCCCCCCCCACCAATCCCACATGTACCTCCCCCACCCCCACCAGTCCCACACGTACCTCCCTCCCCCCCACCCCACCCACCAGTCCCACACGCACCTCCCCCCCCCACACCCCCCCACCAATCCCACATGTACCTCCCCCACCCCCACCAGTCCCACACGTACCGCGTCCTCGGCCAGTGAACTTGACACCCTGAGGGGTTCTCTCGCAGATCGTCCTCGGTCTCGTCCACGGGCGACTCCACCGAGGCCAGCGACGAGGCCATCGCACCGTCCGCGCACTCGTCCACCCCTCCGTCGACCGCCGACATGGACTCGCCCGCCGCCAAACGTGCCCCTCCGTCGACCGCCGACATGGACTCGCCCGCCGCCAACGTGGACTCGTCCACCGCCGACGCGGACTCGAATGCCCCTCCGCCGACCTCAGGCATGGACTCGTCCACCGCCGATGTGGACTCTTCCGCCCCTCCGCCGACCGGAATGGCTTCGTCCGCTGCACCATCTCCCGGCACTGAAGCGCGGATACAAATTGGGCACGCTGTGAGTATATTTGTAGTGGTGTAACACTCGACTTCCGATACAATTTGCAAGAACGTCACAACGGATACATGACATGTCCAACACATTCTAAGAAAAGCTAGTCTTAGTCGGTCAGCAGCCAGGCTAAAATACCGCTACGATAAAATTACAGCTACGATATACTTACAGCTACGATATAATTACAGCTACGATATAATTAAATATAATCACCTTCGCTTCGAACACAGTCAAAACTAAAACGTAAAGCACTGACGGCTTGGGAACAAAAACATCATGGCCATAGCATGGGAACGAGTAGTCTAGCGGTAAGTTGCTCGTCTCACCATCGAAAGATTGTGGGTTCGAGTCTCACCTGTCGCTACTCTTCGCCCGCGACCAATCGGCGTGAGAGATCGGCGACGCTACATGACTCAACGGTCGACGTGTCGTAAAACCAATTAACCAACCAACCGTAGCCATGGTCTTTTTAAGAAGAGACCATACTTGTTCTATTGATAGGAGTAGAACTTGAAACAGCCTCATGTCACTGGTGAGGGAAGCAAGCAACCCCCTGCAGGCAGGAACTACCCAGCACTGACTGGTGGGAACCGGTGGCCTCAGGCCACTGCTGGCCCACACTGGTGACCTCATCGCGTCACGTGCGACCCACGTTGGTGGGGGCGGGGATGGCCGAGTGGTTAAGGTGTCGGGCTTTGGGTACCAAAGGTCCCGGGTTCGACTCTAGCGCCACTCAGGACATTTCCAAATCCCGCGGCCCACCGGCGAAACAGTGTGGGCGGCGCCATTAGCCGTGAATGTGCATAAAGTGTGTCGTGAACCAACCAATAAACAGACCCACGTTGGTGACCTGACGGTGTGACACCAGTGGTGACCTGACGGTGACATCAGTGGTGACCTGGCGGTGACACCAGTGGTGACCTGACGGTGTGACACCAGTGGTGACCTGACGGTGTGACACCAGTGGTGACCTGACGGTGACACCAGTGGTGACCTGACGGTGACACCAGTGGTGACCTGACGGTGACACCAGTGGTGACCTGACGGTGTGATACCAGTGGTGACCTGACGGTGTGGCACCAGTGGTGACCTGACGGTGACACCAGTGGTGACCTGACGGTGTGACACCAGTGGTGACCTGACGGTGACACCAGTGGTGACCTGACGGTGACACCAGTGGTGACCTGACGGTTTAGTACCAGTGGTGATGTGCGGTACCAGTTAGTTAGTTATTGGAGTTTAAGGGCGCATCGACTGCGTCGGTCATGCAGCGCCCGCGGTACCAACAGTGACCTCACGTGGACACCAGTGGTGACCTGACGGTGTGATACCAGTGGTACCTTCACCGTGCCCGGTGACACCAGTGGTGACCTGTGGAACCAGTGGTGACACACTCTGACCTGGTGCTGGAGTGTCGCGGTCTGGCTCAGTTCCCACCGGCAGCTCCTGTGTGAAGGGCTCGTCCATCTGCGGCGAAGTGTAAATACATCAGCTGCATCAGCTGCTACACCAGCAGCTGCTGCAGCTGCTACACCAGCAGCCGCTGCAGCCGTCACATCAGCAGCATTCACATCGGTGGAACTCGGTCGGTTGTTGGTTTAACGACACATCGACCGTCGAGTCATGTAGCGTCGTCAATCTCTCGCCGATTGGTCGCGGGCGAAGAGTAGCGACAGGTGAGACTCGAACCCACAACCCTTCGATTGTGAGACGAGCAACATACCCCTAGACTACTTGTCCCCTCGGTGGGACTCGGATCGGTGGGACTCGTGAACCTGCCAGCCACCACAAAACCGAGCACCCACCCACACCCACCACCCACCCATCCAATACTCACCTATAGACCAGACACCCACCACTCACCTCTCGCATCGACGTCCACCACCCACCTCGACACCCAATACCCACCACCCACCTCGACACCCAATACCACCACCCACCTCGACACCCAATACCCACCACCCACCTCGACACCCAATACCCACCACCCACCTCGACACCCAACACCCACCAACCACCACTAGCCCGACGCCAAATACCTACACACCACCCCCCCCACCCACCACCCACCCCGACACCCATCACACACAATCCGCCCAGACACCCAACACCCACCACCCCCACCCACCCACCACCCAATCCCCCAGACCCCCCACCCACAGTCCAAACACCCACCACCCACAGTCCGCCCAGACACCCACCACCCAAACACCCACCACCAATCCGCCCAGACACCCACCACCCACAGTCCGCCCAGACACCCACCACCCACAGTCCGCCCAGACACCCACCACCCACAGTCCGCCCAGACACCCACCACCCACAATCCGCCCAGACACCCACCACCCAGAGTCCGCCCAGACACCCACCACCCACAGTCCGCCCAGACACCCACCACCCACGCGCCGCGCCACTCACCTGCCCCCGCTCCCGGTGAGCGGCGGCGGCGTGCGGCGACACCGCCCGCGGGTACGTCTCGCCACCGCCGGCGGCCGCCGCCTGCTGGAGCGAGCCGCCGCCGCCGCCGCCTACACCCTCCGACACGCGCAGCCGGTCCAGGTGGTTCAGGTCCACCACGGCTCCCTTGGGCGCCGGCGGCGCGGTCGCCGGCGCAGCGCTGTCAGAGGCTGTACCTGCGGACACGACGCGATGTGGGATCGGGTCGAGGCGCCACAGACTGGATCTGGTGGAGACGAACTCGGGCCGGGTGGCAGTGTCGCAGGCTGGGCGACGCGAAATTGTCACACTGACAGCAACTAACGGGCTGGAGCGCCCACTGTCGCTCTGGTGCAGCGACCACCAGTCAGATGGGATGGGCGAGTGGTTAAGGTGTCGGGCTATGGGTACCAAAGGTCCCGGGTTCGACTCTAGCGCCACTCAGGATATTTCCCAATCCCGCGGCCCACCGGCGAAACAGTGTGGGCGGCGCCATTAGCCGTGAATGTGCATAAAGTGTGCCGTGAACCAACCAATAAACAAACAAACCAGTCAGATGGTACACTGGTACACCGACCACCAGTCAGTGGTAGGAGTAAAAGAAAAAAAACACCACCACCAGTCAGATGGTACACTGGTACACCGACCACCAGTCAGATGGTACATGGTACACCGACCACCAGTCAGATGGTACACTCGGTACACCGACCACCAGTCAACGGGTGTACCGGTCCCGTTAGCTGTGTACCAGTAGTGTTTGTGGCTCGGGGTTCGATTCCCCGCGACGGCCGCCCTTCCTGCCGGGATGGTGGGCAGGCGACGTCGCAGCGCCTCATCTGCTGGCTCATAAAGCCACACAAACAAAATGTATATTTTGTGTATTGTAATATATTATGTGCTATGCACTTGTGCACTGTGTATATATTTGGTTGTTTATTGGGTGGTTCACGACGCACTTTATGCACATTCACGGCTAATGGCGCCGCCCACACTGTTTCGCCGGTGGGCCGTGGGATTGGGAAATGTCCCGAGCGGCGCTACTGTCGAACCCGGGACCTTCGGTACCCATAGTCCTACACCTCAACCACTCAGCCATACCCGCCCCTTTATTGTGTATACAAACAGTTGTATGTTATGATTTGATATTTATGATGATGGTGACTATGGGTTTTATGACACTTCGACCGTTGAGTCATGTAGCGTCACCAATCTCTCACGCCGATTGGCCGCGGGCGAAGAGTAGCGACAGGTAAGACTCGAGCATACAATCTTTCGATTGTGAGATGGGAAACTTACCCCTAGGCTACTCGTCCCCATGCGTCTTTTGTGCATTGTACTTATTGCGTATTATGCATTTGTGTATCGTGTATATACACAGTTGTATATTATGATTTGATATTTGTGCAGCATGCAGTGAAATCTGCTGGAGTGTGTACTGTGAGTCTGCTGCCACCACACCTCACTTCAGGAGACACCCAAGCAGTGCCGGCCGAACGGCTCTGGCTCGCCATCTGCGCATGCGCGGACAGGCGACACGTACCGGAAGGCGTCAGCTGACTGTCGCACGCCGAGGCCGCTCCGGTCCCAGCCAAAGCCAGCGGAATATCGTCCGGCTTCTTCGGACCGCTGCTGTCATCTGGCGGACAAAACACGAAGCTTTGGTACCCGCCGATAAAAGTTAAAAGATAAGAAAAGAAAAGTGAACAGATAAAAGTTGGCAAACGATACCGAGCTTGGCATAAACTGAGATTCCATTCGATGCGCCCTAAGGCCCTAATAACTAACCAACTGAGATTCGACGGTGATGATTTTAAACGGATTTCGACCGGCTAACCGTTTGGCAAAGCTATTACTGCGATTGGGATATAGATACCCCAGATTCGGACTGAAACTGACCTGGACTGGCTTACTGACTGGACTGGTACAGAAAAACTAAAGACTGGACCGGTTCATCCACTGGTCCAGCCAGTTTGTTGTGCCAATGCAACTTGCATCAGTGCAACAAACTGCATTGTGGACAAATGGTTGAACTTGGAACCCATCCATTTTGCTATGTGATAGATATCGGGCTTATGCTGGACAAACCGACAACCAGGATCCTGTCCACCCTTCCTAGTGCCTCTTACGGAATAACTGCTGAGCTGCTGCTCTTAACATGGAGCGCAGTGTACGGGAGGGCTTACAAATGCGCTTTAGATTTAAAAAAATTTAGTCCGAGTTGTTGCTGGGGTGGCTTGAGGAACCAGGGTTCTAATGCTAAGCTTGTTGCGTGAAACCCTGGCCCCACCACCCGACCCATGAACTCCAGTTCAACGGCAGAATTTAGACCGAAGGTTAACGTGCCGCCAATGCACCGACACGGCCGCCCGATAGCTCGTCCCCGGCCTTATCGGGCCAGCTGCCAACTGACACCCCGGCCGGGGCTAAATGCGAGCGCGCAAGCGACTCGAACCCTGTGTTGCCAGGACATGGGAAACCAGTCAGGCCAGCGCTCTAACCAACTGAGCTACCGGAGCGGCATTCGTCGTCGATTCGTCAACGTTAGCACTACTCATCTTAGTGATAAACAATGTGAGGCTGTGACCGCGAATGGCGCTACGAGCCTGAACAACGCATCACACCACACGACACCGTGCCATTCGCAGAGCGTCTCAACCGGGATCTTCACAAGTTCCCACTCGGTATATCCCGTCCCCTCCTCCCAACGCCTACTATACCACTGATAACTTCACGAGTTTCTAGCTAGCCTTAAAGACCACTTCGTTTTCCTTCCTGCCTCCCCCAATATCACAGATGGTACAAGTGCCCACTGCATTGACTTCAGCTGTCCCGGCAAGATACGGTTCGAGTCGCTTCGCGCGCTCGCATTTAGCCCCGGCCTGGGTGTCAGTTGGCAGCTGGCCGATAAGGCCGGGACGAGCCTCAGGGCGGCCGTGTCGACACGTTGGCGGCACACTGAACTCTCAGTCAAAGTTCCACCACTGAACTGAATTGCCAGACCGGGTGGCGAAGTCAGGATCCATGTAAGAACCGTGCCTAGCGAAAGCCCAGACTTCCATAAAGCTATCCGAGTAAGCGATGAGTCCAAATTAAAAACAAACAAAATAAATCGTCAATTCTCCACAATTGCTTCGCTTGCATTCTCCAGTAGGCTGGCTGGTCTTAGGCCGAGCTGTCGGCCTGCTATTGTGCCTCTGACACCGACCTTTGCTGGTGTCCCTGGGCGTGTCCCTGTTGTTGGCCTGTCATTACACCACGGACTGACCTTTGCTGGTGTCCCTGGGCGTGTCCCTGTTGTTGGCCTGTCATTACACCACGGACTGACCTTTGCTGGTGTCCCTGGGCGTGTCCATGTTGTTGGCCTGTCATTACACCACGGACTGACCTTTGCTGGTGTCCCTGGGCGTGTCCATGTTGTTGGCCTGTCAGTACACCACGGACTGACCTTTGCTGGTGTCCCTGGGCGTGTCCCTGTTGTTGGCCTGTCATTACACCACGGACTGACCTTTGCTGGTGTCCCTGGGCGTGTCCATGTTGTTGGCCTGTCAGTACACTACGGACTGACCTTGCTGGTGTTCATGGGCGTGTCCCTGTTGTTGGCCTGTCAGTACACCACGGACTGACCTTTGCTGGTGTCCCTGGGCGTGTCCCTGTTGTTGGCCTGTCATTACACCACGGACTGACCTTTGCTGGTGTCCCTGGGCGTGTCCCTGTTGTTGGCCTGTCAGTACACTACGGACTGACCTTTGCTGGTGTTCATGGGCGTGTCCCTGTTGTTGGCCTGTCATTACACCACGGACTGACCTTTGCTGGTGTTCATGGGCGTGTCCCTGTTGTTGGCCTGTCATTACACCACGGACTGACCTTTGCTGGTGTCCCTGGGCGTGTCCCTGTTGTTGGCCTGTCAGTACACCACGGACTGACCTTTGCTGGTGTTCATGGGCGTGTCCCTGTTGTTGGCCTGTCATTACACCACGGACTGACCTTTGCTGGTGTCCCTGGGCGTGTCCCTGTTGTTGGCCTGTCAGTACACCACGGACTGACCTTTGCTGGTGTTCATGGGCGTGTCCCTGTTGTTGGCCCGTCATTACACCACGGACTGACCTTTGCTGGTGTCCCTGGGCGTGTCCCCTGTTGTTGGCCTGTCAGTACACTACGGACTGACCTTTGCTGGTGTTCATGGGCGTGTCCATGTTGTTGGCCTGTCATTACACCACGGACTGACCTTGCTGGTGTCCCTGGGCGTGTCCCTGTTGTTGGCCTGTCAGTACACTACGGACTGACCTTTGCTGGTGTTCATGGGCGTGTCCATGTTGTTGGCCTGTCATTACACCACGGACTGACCTTGCTGGTGTCCCTGGGCGTGTCCCTGCTGTTGGCCTGTCATTACACCACGGACTGACCTTTGCTGGTGTCCCGGGGCGTGTCCCTCTGTTGGCCTGTCAGTACACTACGGACTGACCTTTGCTGGTGTTCATGGGCGTGTCCCTGTTGTTGGCCTGTCATTACACCACGGACTGACCTTTGCTGGTGTCCCTGGGCGTGTCCATGTTGTTGGCCTGTCAGTACACCACGGACTGACCTTGCTGGTGTTCATGGGCGTGTCCCTGTTGTTGGCCTGTCATTACACCACGGACTGACCTTTGCTGGTGTCCCTGGGCGTGTCCATGTTGTTGGCCTGTCAGTACACCACGGACTGACCTTTGCTGGTGTTCATGGGCGTGTCCCTGTTGTTGGCCTGTCAGTACACCACGGACTGACCTTGCTGGTGTTCATGGGCGTGTCCCTGTTGTTGGCCTGTCAGTACACCACGGACTGACCTTTGCTGGTGTTCATGGGCGTGTCCCTGTTGTTGGCCTGTCAGTACACTACGGACTGACCTTTGCTGGTGTTCATGGGCGTGTCCCTGTTGTTGGCCTGTCAGTACACCACGGACTGACCTTTGCTGGTGTTCATGGGCGTGTCCCTGTTGTTGGCCCGTCAGTACACCACGGACTGACCTTTGCTGGTGTCCCTGGGCGTGTCCCTGTTGTTGGCCTGTCAGTACACCACGGACTGACCTTTGCTGGTGTCCCTGGGCGTGTCCCTGTTGTTGGCCTGTCAGTACACTACGGACTGACCTTTGCTGGTGTTCATGGGCGTGTCCCTGTTGTTGGCCTGTCAGTACACCACGGACTGACCTTTGCTGGTGTCCCTGGGCGTGTCCCTGCTGTTGGCCTGTCATTACACCACGGACTGACCTTTGTTGGTGTCCCTGGGCGTGTCCCTGTTGTTGGCCTGTCATTACACCACGGACTGACCTTTGCTGGTGTTCATGGGCGTGTCCCTGTTGTTGGCCTGTCAGTACACCACGGACTGACCTTTGCTGGTGTTCATGGGCGTGTCCATGTTGTTGGCCTGTCATTACACCACGGACTGACCTTTGCTGGTGTTCATGGGCGTGTCCCTGTTGTTGGCCTGTCATTACACCACGGACTGACCTTTGCTGGTGTCCCTGGGCGTGTCCATGTTGTTGGCCTGTCAGTACACCACGGACTGACCTTTGCTGGTGTTCATGGGCGTGTCCCTGTTGTTGGCCTGTCATTACACCACGGACTGACCTTTGCTGGTGTCCCTGGGCGTGTCCATGTTGTTGGCCTGTCAGTACACCACGGACTGACCTTTGCTGGTGTTCATGGGCGTGTCCCTGTTGTTGGCCTGTCATTACACCACGGACTGACCTTTGCTGGTGTTCATGGGCGTGTCCATGTTGTTGGCCTGTCAGTACACCACGGACTGACCTTTGCTGGTGTCCCGGGGCGTGTCCCTGCTGTTGGCCTGTCATTACACCACGGACTGACCTTTGCTGGTGTCCCGGGGCGTGTCCCTGCTGTTGGCCTGTCATTACACCACGGACTGACCTTTGCTGGTGTTCATGGGCGTGTCCCTGTTGTTGGCCTGTCAGTACACCACGGACTGACCTTTGCTGGTGTCCCGGGGGGTGTCCCTGCTGTTGACATGTTATTGTGTCAATGGCTGACCTTTGCTGGTGTCTCGGGATGTGCCCTTGTTGTTGACCCCTTATTACACCACGGACTGACATTTGCTGGTGTCCCTGGGCGTGTCCCTGTTGTTGGCCTGTCATTACACCACGGACTGACCTTTGCTGGTGTCCCTGGGCGTGTCCTGTTGTTGGCCTGTCATTACACCACGGACTGACCTTTGCTGGTGTTCATGGGCGTGTCCCTGTTGTTGGCCTGTCATTACACCACGGACTGACCTTTGCTGGTGTCCCTGGGCGTGTCCCTGTTGTTGGCCTGTCATTACACCACGGACTGACCTTTGCTGGTGTCCCGGGGCGTGTCCCTGCTGTTGGCCTGTCAGTACACCACGGACTGACCTTGCTGGTGTCCCTGGGCGTGTCCCTGTTGTTGGCCCGTCATTACACCACGGACTGACCTTGCTGGTGTTCATGGGCGTGTCCCTGTTGTTGGCCTGTCAGTACACCACGGACTGACCTTTGCTGGTGTCTCGGGATGTGCCCTTGTTGTTGACCCCTCTGACCTCTTGCTGGTGTTCATGGGCGTGTCCCTGTTGTTGGCCTGTCAGTACACCACGGACTGACCTTTGCTGGTGTCCCGGGGCGTGTCCCTGTTGTTGGCCTGTCAGTACACTACGGACTGACCTTGCTGGTGCACCTGTTGTTGGCCTGTCAGACACCACGGACGACCCGGTGTCCGGGATGTGCCCTTGTTGTTGACCCCTTATTACACCACGGACTGACCTTTGCTGGTGTCCCTGGGCGTGTCCATGTTGTTGGCCTGTCATTACACCACGGACTGACCTTTGCTGGTGTCCCTGGGCGTGTCCCTGTTGTTGACCCTGTCAGTACACCACGGACTGACCTTTGCTGGTGTTCCTGGGCGTGTCCCTGTTGTTGACCTGTTATTACACCACGGACTGACCTTTGCTGGTGTTCCTGGGGCGTGTCCATGTTGTTGACCTGTCATTACACCACGGACTGACCTTTGCTGGTGTCCCTGGGTGTGTCCCTGTTGTTGACCTGTTATTACACCACGGACTGACCTTTGCTGGTGTCCCGGGGCGTGTCCCTGCTGTTGACCTGTTATTGTGCCAATGGCTGACCTTTGCTGGTGTCCATGGGTGTGTCCCTGTTGTTGACCTGTTATTACACCACGGACTGACCTTTGCTGGTGTCCCGGGGCGTGTCCCTGTTGTTGACCTGTTATTACACCACGGACTGACCTTTGCTGGTGTCCCGGGGCGTGTCCCTGTTGTTGACCTGTTATTACACCACGGACTGACCTTTGCTGGTGTCCCGGGGCGTGTCCCTGTTGTTGACCCCTTATTACACCACGGACTGACCTTTGCTGGTGTCCCGTACTTTATTACCAGGCGACCTTGGGCGTGTCCTTGCTGTTGACATGTTATTGTGTCAATGGCTGACCTTTGCTGGTGTCCCGGGGTGTGTCCCTGTTGTTGACCCCTTATTACACCACGGACTGACCTTTGCTGGTGTCCCGGGGTGTGTCCCTGTTGTTGGCCTGTTATTACACCACAGACTGACCTCTGCAGGTTACCGGGTGTCTTTGTGTCCGTGCTGTTGACCTTTATTGAGCCAATGACTGACCTTTGCTGGTGTCCCGGGGCGTGTCCCTGTTGTTGACCCCTTATTACACCACGGACTGACCTTTGCTGGTGTCCCGGGGTCCCTGCTGTTGACCCTTATTGAGCCAATGGCTGACCTTTGCTGGTGTCCGGGTGTGTCCCTTTTGGTGTCCCCTGCTGCCCTGGCGGCGTCTGTACTTGAGCCGCGGGAACTTGCCCTTCTTCCTGCCGCTGCGCTCCAGCGGACCAGACCGCATCTTCAGCTTCTAGCCGGAGAAGCAGTCAGAGAGCGACCACCAACAGCCTCAGCAGACACAGCAGACACAGCAGACACAGCAGACACAGCAGACACAGCAGACACAGCAGACACAGCAATCACAGCAGACACAGCAGACACAGCAGACACAGCAATCACAGCAGACACAGCAGGACACAGCAGGACACAGCAGGACACAGTTGTGACACAGCAGGACACAGCAGGACACAGCAGGACACACCAGGACACAGCAGGACATAGTGGGGCACAGCAGGACACAGCAGGACACAGGACACAGCAGACACAGCAATCACAGCAGACACAGCAGACACAGCAGACACAGCAGACACAGCAGACACAGCAATCACAGCAGACACAGCAGACACAGCAGACACAGCAATCACAGCAGACACAGCAACACAGCAGCAGACACAGCAGGACACAGCAGGACACAGCAATCACAGCAGACACAGCAGACACAGCAGACACAGCAATCACAGCAGACACAGCAGACACAGCAATCACAGCAGACACAGCAGACACAGCAGACACAGCAGACACAGCAGACACAGCAGACACAGCAGACACAGCAGACACAGCAGACACAGCAGGACATAGGACACAGCATTACATAGGACACAGCAGGACATATGACACAGCATGACATAGGACACAGCAGGACACAGCAGGGGCACAGTCAGGCACAGCAGGACACAGTGTGACACACCAGGACACATCAGGACACAGTGAGGCACAGCAGGACACAGCAGGACACAGTGTGACACAGTGTGACACAGCTGGACGCAGTGTGACAGAGCATGTTGCAGCATTGCACGGCGGGAAACAGATGCCAATGCGGATACGGGTACATGGCTTTGTACCACGGCTATGTATATTACACATGGCTTTGAATATGGTCATCAACCTCCACTTAGCAGGGGACGAGTAGTCTAGGGGTAAGTTGCTCGTCTCACAATCGAAATGTTGTGGGTTCGAGTCTCACCTGTCGCTACTCTTCGCCCGCGACCAATCGGCGTGAGAGATTGGCGACGCTACATGACTAAATGGTCAATGTGTCGTGAAACCAATAGCCAACCAACCTCCACTTAGCAACGACGCGGATTGCTTTCGCCTGTCACTTCGTCACGAAAACGCCAGGTCATTGGTTCCACTTTTTTTCTCTCATTTTTTTTTGGGGGGGGGGGATGGGAGTAAGTTTCTTACTCGATAGAATGGGTAGAAGTTAAGGAAATGTTGCATTTTACAAGCATGATTTCCATTGTTTGTATTCTTTTAAACAAAAATGTAGTCGGAATTCTTGCTGGGCTGGCTTGATGGGTCAGGGTGCAATGCTAACCAGAGCTTCTTGCGTGAACACGGCCTGGCCACCCAATCCGCGAATTCCGGTTCCCTGGCATCATTTGTCAGAGTTTTAACGTGCCACTGATGCGCCGACACATTCAAACTGAAGTTCACTATTTTCTACAATATTGCTATGAAGCCTAAGTAGCAGTGCAGCTATCTTCAATAAACCAGCATAGCCCAATGTTTTGTATGGTACTAGCCTACACCTACCACTTGTGAGTCCCGCAAAGCATACACTTACGAATATCAGATGACTGAAGACCTACAAGTATGGATATTGGATCGCGGAAAAGATAGACGTACCAATGTTGACTCATATAATACCAACAGCTACTTAAATTGTAAATTAGGCAATAATAGTAGATATAATATTTCCAAAGATAATAAACGGAAACGGTACAAAATTGAATGATCGAAATACTTCTTAGTTCCATTATCCTCTTTATATTTCACTGCAACGTAATATATGAAAAACATGGTGATAGCTTTCAGCACGCTAGCACGCGCAACATGCCAGTTGCAGCCGAATTTTATCGTTGGCAAACACGCATGTAATGGATTACAATTTACGTCACCTCCAGGTACATTCCAGTTATACAAGCTTCTTTGCAGTGCGAACTAATGTCTTTCACCCCAAGAACCCCCAAAGACATCAATAGTTCCCACAGAAAACCCGACAAGATCCAAGTCTTCTTGAACACAGCCATGAAAATTCACGACACTGACAGCGAAATACAAAGGGCCTTTTGGCGTTCATAAGAGAAAGGCAAGCCTCACAAAATTGCAACGCCACACAATCGTCTCTGAAGCCAGCATTTCAAAACATGAATCGCACCGAACATAATGTCAGAGGGGACTATGCTGTAGGGGCGGCCGAGGCATCAACACTCGGCCTCCGTTTCAGAAGAGATTGCGACAGGGCAGATGGTGGCTGTTGGGAGTCGATCCCTATCGAAACAGAGCTGCTGGATAGGTCCGGGTAATGGCCTACTGCGTGTAAGCGCGTAGGCGATGTGCTAGCTGGACGCATGAGAGTACAGTGGCTGTGATCCCACAGTGAGGAGATAGTTGTATGTTCAACATACCTGAGACCATGAGTGTCTGCTACATATACCGAGATAACATGAGTGTCTGCTACACATACCCGAGACAGTAAGGGCATGCGCTCCACATACTCGAGACAGTGATGATGTCTGCTCCACATACCCAAGACACTGACGGTGGCTGCTACACATGCCCGAGACAGTGAGGATGTCTCCTCCACATACCCGAGACAGTGAAGGTGTCTGCTCCACATACCCGAGACAGTGAATGTCTGCTCCACATACCCGAGACAGTGAGATGTCCCACATAAGGAAACTTGTACACGAGACAGGGTCCACATACCCGAGACAGTGAGGATGTCTGCTCCACATACCCGAGACAGTGAGGGTGTCTGCTCCACATACCCGAGACAGTGAGGATGTCTGCTCCACATACCCGAGACAGTGAGGGTGTCTGCTACACATACCCGAGACAGTGAGGGTGTCTGCTCCACATACCCGAGACAGTAATGGTGTCTGCTCCACATACCCGAGACAGTGATGAGGTCTGCTCCTCCTCTGACATGCCGGCCAGTCGCGTGAATAGCAGCTGCGTCAGGTCCGTCAAAATATGCTCCGCCGAACGTCGCAGCAGCTCTGCAGCAGGTTAGGTCAGGTCATATCGGCTCAGGTAAGTACATAATGGGTCAGGTCAGGTCATATAGGGTCAAGTAGTCAAAACGGGTCATACCAGGTCATGTCGGGTCAGGTCAGGTCATATCGGGTCAGACCAGGTAACGTCAAGTCATCTCAGGTCATATCGGGTCAGGCCAGGTCATGTCGAGCCAGGTCAGGCCACATCAGATCACATTGGGGTCAGGTTATGTTAGCAAGATGGCCAATTCAACACAGTGATTGGGAAATGTTTACCACCTCAGGGTCCATCAGACGGGCTGACACACCAGTGCCCACTGGTACATCATAAGCTTACAGGAAGCATGGAATGTGCAGCGCATATCAAAATATACAACATAAAGCATTCTACATCACAAAATACTACACTCTTGAATTATGTAGGGCCAGCATGTCGAAATTCGAAAATATAATATGGAAATGGAGGTAAATGCAAGTGAGTAAGTGAAAACACGAAAGTGGAAAAATGTTTACATAAGCAAACTAACACATTTACGATCCAAGTCACAGCAGAACAAGGTCACTCACTGCCTCATGTAAGACATCCAAAAGTTCCACAATGTTCGAGCTGAACCTGAGAGGAATTCCTTCAGCCTCGAGCTTCTGTAGCGTTTGTAGACACTACACGGAACAATATTCGAACTTGCAATTGCATGAAGAAAAAAAAGCTTTGCCTGTATAATTTCGCACCCCATCTACAACCTTCAAACCAAGCACAGGAAATATTCCTCTCTACCCGACGCCCAGCCTGGAATCAACACAGACACACGGTATCGAGGGTGCAAGTGCAGCATCCATGAACAGGTTTGGACTGGTGCTTTGCAATCCTGAACGTGGAGCTAAATTTTGGGGTCATCGAATACTGAGAGGATATTTGCCTTCAAACCTGTAAAACCAGAAACTCAGTTTGCGCCTTCCAACGAATCCCGAGTGCTCTATCACAGGGCAGTGCATTGCAAAATAGAGTCAGCCTGCAATGAAGGAAAATGATTGGATAATTGCCCGGAGCAGTGTCCTAAAATTACTTCACCATTAACTGTGTGGATGAAGAAATAAGTTGCTCGGGAATAGTTAAAGATTGGAAGAAAATAAAGGATCGCCCCTTAAGGATTAAAAAATCGGAATGCCCTTCACTTCAGTCACATGCATTTTACATTTTTAGCAGTCGTGTGTATAATGACTGCCCACACATGTAGCAAAATGGTAAAAGACTAATACAAGGATGAAATAGCACAACTCCATTAACTGTGAATTTCCAGGCCACATGGTCAATTATTTTACATTGGCCCGGAGAGTACAATTTTCTCGGCGCTAAAAATCCAGCAGCAGCTCATCTGCCCAGCACTGTCAGTGGACCACGGTGCACGCGCCGACGCCCCTACCGCTCAGCCGGGGCTCGAAGCACAGTCGGAAGCAGCTCTGCATGATCTCGCACACCGACTCGTTGGAGAGCAGGCAGCCGGCCGGCACCAGCAGCAGAGTGCGCAGCACCTGACCCAGACAGAGAAACGGTGACGTCACACACCGCCGCCGCCGTTAGTGACGTCAAACATAAACGGTGACGTCACACCGCAGCCGTGAGTGATGTCACACAAAAATTGTCACGTCACACTGCCGTAAGGGACGTCACACAAAAACGGTGACGTCACACAGCAGTCGTGAGTAACGTCACACAGAAACGGTGACGTCACACCGCCGCCGTGAGTGACGTCACACCATAGTGGCGGGACGCGGGACGTTTTCGGCTGCGGCGGCGCGGCAACGGTGACGACTCTGGCAGCCGTCCAGTAGCCATGGCAACGCCAGAGGCACGGCCGCCGGCGTTGTCATGACTACCGTTTCGCACGCAGCAACGAACGCCAACAACAACGCGGCCAGGATTGCTGCCGCGTCACATTCGGCGCAATACAGCGACTGTTTTGCCGCACATCGCGAACGCGCCATACATGACGTCAGCTGACAAAACCGTCAGCCGTCACCAGCCGAACAGACAGCAACGCACCGTCGCGATGCCATATTTAAAGCTCTTGAAGCTGCTGGAGGGGCACCTAACACTGAAGGGGCTATTTGAAGCGAAGGCGCCATTCGAAACTACGATAACACTGACCACCGTAACGTGGCAAACTACGGCAATACCGACCACCGTAACGTGACAAACTACGGGAACACTGACGGCCGTGTAGTAGCCATGACAATACCGACGGCCGTGTGGTAACCATGACAACACTGACGGCCGAGTGGTAACCATGACAATACCGACGACCGTGTGGTAACCATGACAACACTGACGGCCGTGTGGTAACCATGACAACACTGACGGCCGTGTGGTAACCATGGCAACACTGACGGCCGTGTGGTAACCATGACAACACTGACGGCCGTGCGGTAACCATGACAACACCGACGGCCATGCGGCAACCATGGCAACCCAGGCCGCGGCACCGCACCTGCAGTATTTTGACCAGCACCACCTCGTCGGAGGACGTCTCGGTGCCGACGAAGCGCGCGTGGGTGACGGCGTCGGCGATGCTCTCCATCACGGCCGGCGCAGACTCCAGACTGGGGTCTGTCGGGGACCAGACTGGTGTTCAGACACACAGACAGACAGAACAGACATACAGACAGGCACACATATACAGACAGGCAGACAGACAGGCAGACAGACAGCAGACAGACAGACAGACAGACAGACAGACAGACAGACAGACAGACAGACAGACAGACAGACAGACAGACAGACAGACAGACAGACAGACAGACAGACAGACAGACAGACAGACAGACAGACAGACAGACACACACGCACACCTGATGTAAGGAGGTGCATACTTCAGACTGGGTCTGTCGGGGACCAGACTGGTGTTCAGACACACAGACACACACACCTCACATTTCGACACCTCACACCTAACGAAAGGTCATTATCCCAACACTGATGCACACACGCGCGCAATCAAATAACACAATCCTTCCACAACGACACGCCGACTTACGACGCTGCAAATATATACCGATACGACTGATACGGACACCGTACTGTTCGATGAAGTCATAGGCCCATCGCCGATCAAGTCGGACGATGATGATTAATTGGGGTTTAGGAGCGCGTTGTCTCCCAAAGTCATTTGGCGCTCATAACCTTGCTTATGTTCGACAATGTCATCCTCCTACAGTAGTCAGGAATTAATCATCCCCAGAAACAGAGTTATGCAACATTAAAACGTGCTTGTCGAAGGAAGGTAAAAATATCCCAAGACAGTACGAAGCTCAAGTTATTTTTAGTAGCGTATGCAAAAAAGTGTCGGTGTCGACCCGTCCTAAAACATTCGGCGTCGTTGAGGTGCCAACAGTAAACAACCTACTAAAACACGACACACTGTATGCGGGTGAGAATACCATAGGCACAAAGGTCGGACGTCGCCGGTCGGTGTGTGTGTGCGAAGGTATTCCCAGCCGGCAAGGTGCGGCGTGCCACAATCGACAGACCGTGCTTCCTCTCGTTTTTTTGGGTGGGGGTTGGGGGGTCTTTATAACGCATTCAACAGCTAGGTCATATAACGGCACCAACCTCTCACGCCATTTGGTCGCGGGTAGACTCGGTAAATGGCGTCGGTTACGAAATTCGAGCGCACGATCTTGCTACCAAGAGTCTGACGCTCTACCAACTGAGCCACCGCGACCCCTTTCTTCCTCTGTCGCGACGTCCGTGCATCACGTGGCAGACGATCCGCCGCTGACGTCACACGCACGGATGACGTCATACACCGCTCGGCACATTCCCCCAGCGCCGTGGTCCACCGACAAAACATCACGGGGTCCTCATCAGCCGCGGTCGTGCACAAACTGTGTCGAGAACCACACAATAAACAAACTAATTACGTCAGAGAACCTCTCACCGATGACGTCACACACGGGGACGACTCACCGATGACATCACACACACACACACACGGGGACGACTCACCGATGGCATCACACACAAGGGGACGACTCACCGATGACATTACACACACACACACGGGGACGACTCACCGATGACATCACACACAGGGACGACTCACCGATGACATCACACACAGGGACGACTCACCGATGACACCACACACACACACGGGGACGACTCACCGATGACATTACACACAAGGGGACGACTCACCGATGACATCACACACACACGGGGACGACTCACCGATGGCATTACACACACACACACACACGGGGACGACTCACCGATGACATCACACACACGGGAACGACTAACCGACATCACACACACACGGGGACGACTCACCGATGACATCACACACACACGGGGACGACTCACCGATGGCATTACACACACACACACACACACGGGGACGACTCACCGATGACATCACACACACGGGAACGACTAACCGACATCACACACACACGGGGACGACTCACCGATGACATCACACACACACGGGGACGACTCACCGATGGCATTACACACACGGGAACGACTAACTGACATCACACACACACGGGGACGACTCACCGATGACATCACACACACACGGGGACGACTCACCGATGGCATTACACACACACACACACACGGGGACGACTCACCGATGACATCACACACACGGGAACGACTAACCGACATCACACACACACGGGGACGACTCACCGATGACATCACACACACACGGGGACGACTCACCGATGACATCACACACGGGGACGACTCACCGATGACATCACACACACACGGGGACGACTCACCGATGACACACACACACACGGGGACGACTCACCGATGACATCACACACACGGGAACGACTAACCGACATCACACACACACGGGGACGACTCACCGATGACGACACACACACACGGGGACGACTCACCGATGACATCACACACAGGGGACGACTCACCGATGACATCACACACACGCGGGGACGACTCACCGATGGCATTACACACACACACACACACGGGACGACACCATGACATCACACACACGGAACACTAACCACATCACACACAGACATCACATATAACACAAATAAAATAATAACAAAAATACATACAACACACACAAAACACCACAACGACACACACGGACACTCACGATGACATCACACACACACACACGGGGACGACTCACCGATGACACAACACACACACACGGGGACGACTCACGATGGCATTACACACACACACACACACAAGACGACCAATGACATCACACACACGGGGACACTCACGATGCATCACACACACACACGGGACATCACGACACCGATGACATCACACACACGGGGACGACTCACCGATGACGACACACACACACGGGGACGACTCACCGATGACGACACACACACACGGGGACGACTCACCGATGACATCACACACACACGGACGACTCACCGATGACGACACACACACACGGGGACGACTCACCGATGACATCACACACGGGGACGACTCACCGATGACATCACACACTGGGACGACTCACCGATGACACACACACACACACGGGGACGACTCACCGATGACGTGGTAGGAGAGCAGCTTGTTGACGGCGGCCAGCGCCAGACCGGTGACCGGGCCGGGAGTGTCGTTGTCGCGGATCACGTTCAGAAACGGCGCTGCCGACCACACGGACGCCGCGTCACCGACCTGACCTGACCTGGCGCTGACACTGACCTGACGGCGCTGACACTGACCTGACCTAGCGCTGACACTGACCTGACCTAGCGCTGACACTGACCTGACCTGACCTGACCTGACTACGCTGACACTGACCTGACCTAGCGCTGACACTGACCTGACACTGACCTGACCTAGACCTGGCGCTGACCTGGCACTGACACTGACCTGGCGCTGACACTGACCTGACCTAGCGCTGACACTGACCTGACCTAGCGCTGACACTGACTTGACCTAGCGCTGACACTGACCTGACCTAGCGCTGACACTGACCTGACCTAGCGCTGACACTGACCTGACCTGGCGCTGACACTGACCTGACCTAGCGCTGACATTGACCTGGCCTGACATGACCTGACCTAGCGCTGACACTGACCTGACCTAGACCTGGCACTGACACTGACCTAGGCACTGACACAACCTGACCTAACCAGCACTGACACTGACCTGGCCTGGTATACTGACCCGACCTGGCGCTGACATGACCTGGCCTGGCACTGACCATGACCTAGCGCTGACACTGACCTGGCACTGACACTGACATGGCCTGGCATGAGCTGACTCGACCTGACCTGGCCGGCATGCAATGACCTGACCTAGCGACTGACACTGACCGACCTGGCACTTGACACTGACATGACTAACTGGCGACTGACACTGGCCTGGCCTAGCCTGGTGATGACCTGACCCGACCAGGCATTGAGCTGATACTCCGTGTCACTGACAGTGATACTCATACTGACACCACTACACTGACACCTTACTGACCTGGCACTGACCTGATGCAACCTGCCACTGACCCTGACAATGACCTGACACTGCCACAACAATACCACCCTGACCTAATGTGGCACTGTTACCAACACTGACCTGATCTAACTTGGCAATGCTATTGATACCGACCTGACATTGCCACACCGACATCGTTCTGACCTGACACTCCTACTGACAATGACCTGACCTGACCTGGATCTGATACCAACACTAGTACACCGGCATCGTTCTGGCCCGACACATTTCGGTGCAACTCGTGCGACGAAATCGGACAGTAAGCGTTACGAGGTCCTCGGGAGGGTGAACTGAGTGGAACCGGTCTCCTCCTCCCATCAAGACGACCCTCCTCCCATCAAGACGACCGACACTAACTGACAGTGATCCGACACAGACTCTGACCATACGACGTCGCTGCAAAAGACGTCGTGTGGTTTCAGGGGGTTTCACAGGGTTTCAGTCCACCACTCACTCTGTGTTATCACCAATACCAACTATTCAGGGCCTCTCGGGCACACAACAGTGTGTGGTCCCGAACAGAAAAGGCAGACTGCGCGGCTCCTCCACCGGAAGGAGAAGTCGCCACTGAGTACAGTCCCGGGGTCTAGGTCGCCCAGGTCCCTCCAGCGCGGCTCCCTCCCCGGAGAGGACATCGCTCACTGAATACAGTCCCGGGGTCTAGGTCGGCCCAGGTTCCTCCAGCGCGGCTCCCTCCCCTGGAGAGGCGACAGTCGCTCACTGAATACAGTCCCGGGGTCTAGGTCGGCCCAGGTTCCTCCAGCGCGGCTCCCTCCCCTGGAGAGGCGACAGTCGCTCACTGAATACAGTCCCGGGGTCTAGGTCGCTCCAGGTCCCTCCGCGCGGCTCCCTCCCCGGAGAGGAGATCGCCTACTGAATACAGTCCCGGGGTCTAGGTCACCCCAGGTCCCTCCAGCGCGGCTCCCTCCACCGGAGAGGCGACAGTCGCCCACTGAATACAGTCCCGGGGTCTAGGTCGGCCCAGGTCCCTCCCGCGCGGCTCCCTCCCCCGGAGAGGAGATCGCTCACTGAAGACTGTGCCCGGATCGATGTCGTCCCAGGCGTCTGTGTGGCTCAGGATGGTCTTCAGCTCCGCGAACGCCTTCAGCAGGCTGTCCTGACCCTCGTCCTGCAGCGAACAGATGGGCTGTAGCACGCTCAGTGGCCCATAGGGTGGCCTGCTTTCTCTCCCACTGGTTTTTTTTTTTTTTGGTTTGGGGGGCATTAAACTTTTTGGTTATTGAAGCCCCCTTTTTTTCCCGCTGAGATCATTCGTGGCCCGTCTGTCAGATCAGGTGTGGTTGTGTGGAAAAAGGCAAATGCGATGCCGATATTTCAGAAGGATTCGAGCACACTCAATGGCGTCAAATGCGCTGTAGCATAGCATGTATAACATAATGATTGGAAACAAAATTATCCCCTCATATTGCATCACTTCAAAAACTTATCCCCCCACCCCTGAATCCATGACCCTGAAGTACCAATCCGACCCTGGGTGTGGGCATGGTAGAGAAGCATGCAGAAAACTTCATGCACCATTTTAGAGCATGGAAGTAACAGAGACATTGTCGTGTAAAATCCTTGGAAACCTTCCTCGAATCCTTCTGAAATATCGGCATCGCATTTGCCTTTTTTCCACACAACCACACCTGACCTGAGTGATGAGCTACAAATGATATCCAGTGGGAGAGAAAGCAGGTCAGCACAATGCATCAGGACTTTTACAGTAAGTCTATCAGGACCTTGGACCTGGCATCAGAACTTTCACAACAAGTTCATCAGAATGATGAACACAATAATGGAATCAAGCAGTCTGATGTTGGTGTGCCAACTTCTACTGATAGCAGTTGTTGTTATTTGAGTTTTAGGGCCCAGATTTGCTCATTTAGCCCAGATTAGGACCCAGATTCGATCATTTAGCCCAGATTAGGGCCCAGATTTGATCATTTAGCACCCATCTACTGGCAGTGGTGACAGTTGGCCTTGCAGAACTGTGAAACAGTCTAATCCTGTGGAGCTGAACACAGGGGTGCCTGTGTGACACAGGCACACAGGCAGCACATGAACCTACTCTGAAGCACTTCTGACTTGACCTAACTTTCACCTCCCTCACATGAGGGACCATCACTGCCTTCACCATCGGCCAGAACACCCCACGTCAAACCTGTGCCCATCTGATACCACCGGACATCGCCCAGCCCCACATCATCTCATCCACACTCACCACATGTCACCTGACCTGACCTGATCCGACCTCGCCTCCCACCAGCTGGCCTCACCTGGCTGGAGTAGTTGGACCAGCGCGGTCCGCGCCGCATGACCGTCAGCAGGATGACCTGACCTGACCTGACCGTCCCACCAGCTGGACCTCACCTGGCTGGAGTAGTTGGACCAGCGCGGTCCGCGCCGCATGACCGTCAGCAGGATGACCTGACCTGACCTGACGTGACCCGACCTCACCTGGCTGGAGTAGTTGGACCAGCGCGGTCCGCGCCGCATGGCCGTCAGCAGGATGCTCATCTCCCCCTGGATGATGTACAGGATGTTGGCCGGAGGGTGCATGATGGCCATCTGAGGATGGCAGCCGGCGTTACCGACGTCACCAACTCCGTGACGTCACCGACTCCGTGACGTCACGGGCCGGTGGGGCCACCATCACCGTGGCTGCCAGTGTCCCATCTGATGGGGAGTAGCGCTACAGCCGATTGATGAATTGTGGCTTTACGACGCTCTCAGCAGCTGAGGCCATATGGCGTCACCTGCCCCTCACCCTGGCAGGAAGGGCAGGCATCACAGGGAATCGAACCCCTACCTATGGCTCGCCAGATGCTTAGATTAGCCACTGAACTACCAGTGCCCTTACTACAGTTCACGGAGAGTAGAGCTACAGCAGATGGGGAGAAGAGCTACAGCTGATGGGGAGTAGATCTACAGCTGATGGGGAGTAGAGCTACAGCAGATGGGGAGTAGAGCTACAGCTGATAGGGAGTAGAGCTACAGCTGATGGGGAGTAGAGCTAAGCTGTGGGGAGTAGACTACAGCTGATGGGGAGTAGAGCTACAGCTGATGGGGAGTAGATTTACAGCTGATGGGGAGTAGAGCTACAGCAGATGGGGAGTAAATCTACAGCTGATAGGGAGTAGAGCTACAGCTGATGGGGAGTAGAGCTACAGCTGATGGGGAGTAGAGCTACAGCAGATGGGGAGTAGAGCTACAGCAGATGGGGATTAGAGCTACAGCTGATGGGGAGTAGAGCTACAGCTGATGGGGAGTAGAGCTACAGCTGATGGGGAGTAGAGCTACAACTGATAGGGAGTAGAGTTACAGCTGATGGGGAGTAGAGCTACAGCTGATGGGGAGTAGAGTTACAGCTGATGGGGAGTAGAGTTACAGCTGATGGGGAGTAGAGTTACAGCTGATGGGGAGTAGAGCTACAGCTGATGGGGAGTAGAGTTACAGCTGATGGGGAGAAGTTACAGCTGATGGGGAGTAGAGCTACAGCTGATGGGGAGTAGACTACAGCTGATGGGGAGTAGAGCTAAGCTGATGGGAGAGAGTTACAGCTGATGGGGAGTAGAGCTACAGCTGATGGGGAGTAAATCTACAGCTGATGGGGAGTAGAGCTACAGCTGATGGGGAGTAGAGCTACAGCTGATGGGGAGCAGAGTTACAGCTGATGGGGAGTAGAGCTCCAGCTGATGGAGAGAAGAGCTACAGCTGATTGTGGCAATGTTGCAGTTGATAGGGAACAGTTCTACAGCTGATGGGGATGACAATGAGGCATCACACATGAAGCAATATAATAATTGGCATCACAATGTTCACAAAGTAACTCAAGGACCCAATCCATGGTCAAATTGATCCTTGGAAGTCACTAAACAATGCATTAGAATCTGGATTGGAACACAAGATGCAAAATTGACAAGATAAACATGCATTGGTGCCAAATAATTCACAGATAAATTTGTTTTAGCTACAACATCCTTCCAGTACAGCATGTGATATTAATATTCATGTTGGTTGGTTATTGGCTTTACAACACATCAAACATCATGTAGCATCGCCAATCCCTCAGACTGACTGGTCGCAGACAAATAGTAGCAACAGGTGACTCAAACCCACAACATTTCAACTGTGAGATGGCCAACTTACCCCTAGACTACTCTTCCACAGCAATATTGGTAGAATTAGTGAAGAAAAAGGCAATAATTAACTTCTAGAATATCCAATATGACATGCCTGTTGCTATCTATAAAATGTTAGCAGTACTAATATGGTTGCATTTTTCCTACTACTGCATAAACATAAGAAAAACTATACCCCCTCAAAAGAGAAGATCATGCAGTAGACAAATACATACATATATATTTGTATGCTGCATAATCTTCTCAAACATATACATTTATATTATATATATATATATATATATATATATATATATATATATATATATATATATATATATAATACATTGTGACAAATATTATTGTGCTTTAAGGTCTTGACAAAACAAGCTTTCCACACATTCTGTCTCCATCAAGCAAACAAATTAATTAGGCTTGCATAAGTAAGGTTTTAATCTTCAATATTTGGAAAATATGTTCTGGGAATTTAAAATGGGAATTTTTGTTTCAAACTAGGTTAGGTTATAGTGGGTTGAGTTTGATTCATGTGAAAAATTTTGGAGTAGATGTGTTTGTTGTTGGAAAATTCTCAGTTTGGAAAATTATTGGATTATTCTGATGCAATGTTTATTGCATCAGAAGAATCCAAAAATTCAAAATTATCTTCCAGCACAAATTTACCAAAGCTAATAGTGTTTTCTGTGTTTTCTCTGATGTTTTGAGATATAATTCAAATGAATTTGATATCCATTTCATTGGGAAATGAAAATCAAAATTTTATTTTTGAGACATAAGCAATCCAAGTTAGAGTAGTTCTATATCAATAAGCAGTCATTTCATCAAGAAAGCATCAAAATCATTGAAATAACATTAGGAAACATCACAAAAATATAGCTTTGGGCATGTGGATGCTCATGCATCAACTAGCATGGCATGATAAATCAACAGAAAAATTTAAAAACCTAAACTAACATAGCCAAGCCTATTTGTTTGCTTAATG
This sequence comes from Imbricaverruca yamaguchii, assembly GCA_034440575.1. NCBI lineage: Eukaryota > Metazoa > Arthropoda > Thecostraca > Neoverrucidae > Imbricaverruca > Imbricaverruca yamaguchii. The sequence continues at coordinate 88,054 of JAOTOL010000874.1, read as the reverse complement.
GGGCTGACATTGCCCAGCTGCCCAGGTAGCTCAGTTGGTTAGTGCTGGCCTGCACTGGTCTCCCCTGTGGCAGCAATACAGGGTTCGAGTCGCTTTGCATGCTCACATTTAAACCCCTGCCAGGAGTGTCAGTTGGCAGCTGGCCTGAAAAGGCTGGGGACGAGCTACAGGGCAACTGTGTTGTTGCATTGATGACACATTCAACTTTCAGTCTAAATTCTGCAGTTGAACTGGAATTCATGGATTGGGTGGTGGGGCCAGGGATCATGCAACAAGCTCTGCTTAGCAATAGAACTATGGTTCCTTAAGCCATCCCACCAACAACTATGTTTTTTGATACATAAAAATGTGTGTGAAAACCTGTCATGTTACTACTATAAAGCAAAATAACACTGGTTAAGCTATGTTAGGTTAAATGCTGTTACATCATGTTTTCTTGGTTATGAACATCACTGTTTGTACTAAATCACCCAACTACAAGACACATTATTTTGCTTCCCAACTGAAAAGCATGCATTTGCACATAAAATATATCATGTTCAGCACATTCATAAACATTACATCAGAAAAGAAATTCCAATGAAACAAATTGCCTTAAACTGTAAATTTACCAGACAAAGTAACATTCAAAAGAAACAAAAAAGTTGGAGCATAACCTAACCCTCAACCACCGTAGACAACATGTGCATATGGCACATACTTCATGGATCTACTCATCTGTGATATACCTGACGCAGATTTTTTATCTGCCAGATGTACTTTGGTGCAGATTTTCTCGTGTTGGTGCTCATCGCTGACCCAGGTGCCACACTGCAGACTGGGTCACTTAACAGGAATCCTGTCAGAACTCACCAATATGTGCGAAAGCCTCTTCTAGTCTAACCGCAAGTAAATTCTGACCTAGCGTCAACGAATCGAATGGAGTGCACAGAGTGGCTCACTTTTCCTCCATCTTCCCGCGAACATAAAAATACCAGCGGATATCACTCGTGCAAGTAACTAGTTATTGCACACTACTGTTTGATCGGTGATGCTTAGCGCCCCATCTCATGCGGACCCAGACGTGGGATTGCCTGCTGCCCAAAGTTGATGCCGAAGAAACACTCGATGAAATGTCACAAGGACGTCATATATGTCGATTTGACACGTACGGGAGGAGAGGAAATAGAAGAAATTCGTAGAAGGTAAACAGCTCGTGAGGGTAATGCGTAGGAAAAACTTCAGCCAATGAAATTTCAGCACTGTTAGATGTCACCCAAGTTCTTAATGTAATTGGTGTTGTAGAAGCATACTTAGTGTTCATTGGTGCTGATAGAATATATCAGCTTTCGTTGTTTGATTATGGATAAACCAGACGTCTTCGAAACAGATGTCGGTAGAAAATCTGTGAACAGTATCCTTCTGTGATCGAGGCATGCTGACAGCGAAGTTTTTTTGTAGATGTCTGGGCAAAAAATCAGCATTGCTAGGCTTGTATTGGCTGATGGTAGCTGTCGAAAAAGCAACCTCCGATTCAGAACGCTAGCTATCCTGGCGCCAAAACTCCACGGTGGACGGGAATATTTGGCGCCAAGAGTGGCATTCCTCCTCGTTTCTTCACAGGAGTGGTCGTCCTGTTCGTGCCTGTCTTGATCTTAGAACAAGGAGATTGTGGTTTACGTATTCAGGCGTTCCAGGTCAGACGCATTCGTTCAAAATGTTTGAGGCGCGCCTGGCTAAGGGAAGTATCTTCAAGAAGATCCTGGAAGCTGTCAAGGATCTACTGACAGAAGCGTCGTGGGATTGCGGTGATATGGGCATCACTCTGCAGGCTATGGACAATGCTCACGTCTCTCTGGTGTCTCTGAATTTGCGGTCGGACGGTTTCGATAAATATCGGTGTGATCGAAACCTCACCATGGGAATGAACCTTACCAGGTAAGAATGTTGGTGGTTTTCTGCAGATAAGAATGTTGGTTTTCTGCAGACTGATTGGTTTCAATGATTGTGTTGGGTAGCAGGCAGGGTGGAAATTTGAACAAAAAAAAGACTTCTTTATGGATATTATGTAGGTACTGACTACATACGTTTTTCTGATCTGTTACCTGTAAGTAGATTCCATGAATGAAGCAAAATGTCCATGAGAATGTAGGTACTCTGGAAGAAGTATGCTTGCACGCAGACTCCCAGCCTGGAAAATAAGTCCCAATCATGGACAAGCAGTGTCATCAATAATGGATGTGTTTTGTCATGATTTATTTCAACTTGCAGATATGGTTCAGTAATATTAACCAAGTGTTTGTGTAGGATTGGAATGGCAAGATATTGAATTGTGACAGCTTAGCACTGTTTCATGTTTGCTGTATGTCTATTTTGTTGGTTGTTTTTCATGGTGGTGTCAATGGCAAGGTGTGCATGTGGTAGTAAAATTTCATGTATGTGAACACATGGGTCCAGTGTTTTTTCTTTTGGAGGTGGCACTTTCCTGGGTATTATTGGAGATCAAGGTAAGCTTTGATTCTTTGTTTTTTTTAATACTGGGTACTTTAGAGTAAAAATGATGATATGGCTACTCATTTTCTCTCCAAGTGAGAATATGTTTTTGAAATGGAAAGTTTCATGGAATTATTTTCGGAGCATTTCCAAATAAAAACTGTTAGAATATAAAGTTAAATTAACATTATTTTTATCCAAGTTAAAATACATTCCCTAAGCTGACCCTTTTGCACCTTCATGGGGGTAATTGTGTATTAGTGTAGGATACAAGTATGTAGTTATCTCATGAAAGCCTGATAGCACAATAATGCTCATACAACCCTGCAGTGCTGGCTTTTGGTGAGAGCCTGTTAAGTATACTGCACTTGGTCATACTGAGGGTATGTGTTGTTCTCTCAGTGGTGCCTATTTCTCTGAGGGGCACCTTTCCCCATGTCCTAAAAAAAATTAAAAAAATCTTTTTTACATTTTTTTTTTCCAAAGGGTAAACTATACAACTTATTTTTCCCTCAGGGGGCATATGCAACCTGCTTGCTAACCCACATTATCTCCATATCACTTGCATTGTATTTTCTACTTTTCACATGCCATTCACTTTGGTTTCTTCCTTTCAGCATGTCCAAGATTCTGAAGTGTGCATCGAATGATGATGCGGTGACCATCCGAGCCCAGGACAATCCCGATACAGTCACCTTTGTGTTTGAGTCAGAAAGTGGAGATAAGCAGTCTGACTATGAGATGAAGCTGATGAACCTGGATCAGGAGCATCTTCAGATCCCTGTAAGTAGCCTCAGCATTCTGGTGAAAATACAGCATCATATGCATTCAATTCTTAGGGTTCATTTCATTCAGTTGTACTCTATGGCATTTTGTTTGGTAACTTGTGATGAAGGAAATTGGAGTGTATGTATATGAAGATGAAATTGATACTCTGTATTTTGGTCCTTTGTCTTGCATATGGATCAAATTATCTTGAGTGATGCACCATGGATGAATGAAAATATCTGAAGTTTCTCCAGACCATTCTTCATATTTATAGCTGCATTGACTTTCAGGATTGGATTTATGTTTGGTAATCTGGAATGTGGAGAGGAGAATTGAAGGGCACTTATATATATTATATATTTTTTTTTTTTTTTTTTTTTTTTTTATGTATTTTTTCTTCAAATCTAACATCAGAATCAAACTTTGCATCTTGAGCATTTTATTAATGGACCATCTCATTGTAAAACAGCATCATTCAGCTTCCAAATGAGAGCAATTAGTATAATTATCTGGAGGTGGAAATTTTTAATGATAGAAGTCCAGGAACAGCCTATTTTCCAACTGTTGACAATGGTTTAACTGGCCATTGTCTCCTGAGTTAGTGCTGCTAGTAGGAAATCTTCAGGTATTACCCAGCACACTTGCTATATATTAACAATGTATTTATGTCACCATCAGCTGACTGGAAGTCATCTCCTGGTTACTTAACTATTAAATAAGCTTAATGACTAGATATGACAGCACTCATGAATATGACTACATTCATAAATATGACTACATTCACTGCAATACAGGAGGTGTGGTGATATGATTCTTATCTACCAACTATTGCATGGTCTTATTGGCTTATGCCAAGAAGACATGGTTTGGTTGTCACCACACTTGTCCACCAGAGGCCACTCCTTGAAGGTGGCGAAGCCTGCTGCATTTACAAGAGTGAGATGAAACCATCTGAGTGTGAGCAGTCAGCAACTGGAACTCTCTCCCAGAACAAGTAGTGTGTTCTAATACTCTGGGCCAGTTCAAGACCAGAATAGAGTGAGACTCGAACCCACACCCCTTTGATTGTGAGACGAGCAACTTAACCCTAGACCACTCATCCCCGACCATAACAGTCGACGCGCCCCTAAGCCCCAATTCATCATCATCAACCACTCTAGCTGTACACCACATGTATATATGGGATGTGTCTGTTTCCCCAGGAGACGGAGTACGCGTGCGTGGTGAAGATGCCGGCCGGCGAATTCGCGCGCATCTGCCGCGACCTCAGCCAGTTCGGCGACTCGATCGTCATCAGCTGCAGCAAGCAGGGCGTCAAGTTCTCCGCCTCCGGCGACATCGGCTCCGGTACGTGGGGGTGTTGGTGGACCGTCTCTGGTTCTGATCGTATCTGGAGGATGGTGTCTCTGTTTCTGATCGTGTCTGGAGGCGATTCATAGTCTGAGGCAGCGCCATGTTGTCCTGTGAAGCCAGTGGTTTTGATTGTAGAATTGGCTACTATTGCCGTGCACGATGTTTGTTTTTGTTTGTTTATTTCTTTTTGTTTCTGTTGTTTTTTTTTTTGTTTCGTTTGATTACCTGTGTCTGTTTGTTTATTGGTTAGTTCTCACGCACTACAGCATGATCACGGATGATGACGCCGCCCACACTTTCGCCGGTGAGCCGTGGGATTGGGATTTGGAAAAGTGGTGTGTGTTGAACCCGGACCTTTGGTACCCATAGCTCAGCACTCTAACCACTGTCATCACCGCCCCTGTGCCATGTGTCTGCAGCAAAGTGGGTGGTGGTGCTGGCAAGAGTCACATTACTCGCGAATTTATAAGTGTGGGTGTTTTGGTTATCATTTCGGCTGTACTTGTACATTTTGATTGTATTAGAACGGAACCGTCCAGCCTCTCAAGGTAGGCGTGAACTTGTTTCCCGGAACGTTTCGCGAACTGGTACCTGAAAATGCACATTGCAATGATCCAATTAAGTATTGATTTCCTGGCAAACATGTTATCGTGTACACACTTCTCACCAAGAAAATGTGTAATGACACTAAATTGTTCCGGAAACCCACGCCCTACATCGTTCTCCGGGACAAGTAGTCTAGGGGTAAGTTGCCCATCTCACAATCGAAAGATTGTGGGTGCGAGTCTCACCTGTCGCTGCTCTTCGCCCGCGACCAATCGGAGTGAGAAATTGGCGACGCTACGTGACTCAATGATCGATGCGTCGTAAAACCAATAACCAACCAACTTACATTGTTCTCCTGACCCAACAGCGAATGTGAAGCTGGCGCAGACGACGAACGTGGACAAGGAGGAGGAGGCGGTCACCATTGAGATGCAGGAGCCCGTCTCGTTCACCTATGCGTGTCGCTACCTGAACTTCTTCACCAAGGCCACCCCGCTCTCTGTCCAGGTATGCTGGCAGCCTATTGGAATGTAAACATAATGTATACCACTAGAAGCCTATACGAACATTCCAATGTAGTCAATGCGCCCTAAAGCCCTAATAACTAACTATACGAGCATTGTTTTTCTGATATACTCTCGTAGGCGGGATGTTCGGTTTGGTTATTATTTTCTATGTTTGGACAGTTTTTGTGCTGCTATTCAACTTACAGCCTTTTCTTGATTCTTGCTGCTGCTTTGCCTGCCAACTGAAAAGTGAGCAAGGGGAAATTACCAGGACAGCAGTATGTCTGGTAAACATAACGTGCTCTTGGTGATGGATGTTTGTTTGACCTGACTACCCTGGGTATTGACCCAATCAGAGCCAGAAGCGAGGCAAGTTTGCCCCCCCGGTAGCTCAGTTGGTTAGAGCGCTGGCCTGCACTGGTCTCCCATGTACGGGCAACACAGGGTTCGAGTCGCTTCGCGCGCTCGCATTTAGCCCTCGGCCGGGAGTGTCAGTTGGCAGCTGGCCCGATAAGGCCGGGGACCAGCTACCGGGCGGCTGTGTCGGTGCATTGGCGGCACGTTAAACTGTCTGTCTAAATTCTGCCGTTGAACTGGAGTTCGTGGATCGGGTGGTGGGGCCAGGGTTCACGCAACAAGCTCTGCTTAGCAATAGAACCCTGGTTCCCCAAGCCACCCCAGCAACAATTCTGTTTTTTTTTTAATTTAAGTCTCATTGTCGCAAGTTGTGATCGTAATTGTTACGGTTGTCATGGTGAGTGCGCCAGAGCTCTCAGTAACCGCAGTCAGCTAGCTAACTTGGTATCTGGCAGTAATCGTGATGGTTTTCCTTCACACGAACCCGACTGATGATCGATAGTGGCGATGTTTTTGTCGGGGTTTTCTTGACACAAACCAGCATGATAGTTGGCAATTGAATATTTGTTACGAATGCGCCTGAGCATGACCCATCCGTGTGCAACGTGGCATAGCTTTATCACAATGTAACGAATGGATGTGGATATGAGCTGCGGCAACTCAGTTGGGAGAGCGCCGGACTCTAGATCGCAAGATTGTGGGTTCGAATCTCACAACCGACGGCATTTACGGAGTCTGCCCGCGATCAATCTGCGCGAGAGGTTGGCGACGCTATATGACCTAGCAGTTGAATGTCGTGAAATAAAATAACCCACGGTTCAAGGATAACCCAAATAACCCAAGGTTCAAGGATATGGACAGTAGCGGAACGTGATGACCCGCGTAAAGTAGCCCTAGGTGCACGCGTCGGCTAGCATCTGCCCGCTGGTCGAGTGTTGAAGCTGGTCTCGAGTTTCTGGCAGATGTCCTCCATGAACTGGTGGTGAGTTTGCGGTATAGGGGGTGGCGGGGAAGGTCGGTTTGACCCGGTTTGTTTATTGGGTGGTTCACGACACATTTCATGCACATGCACGGCTAATGGCGCCGCCCACACTGTTTCGCCGGCGGGCCGCAGGATTGGGAAATGTCCTGAGCGGCGCTAGTATCGAGCCCGGAACCTTTGGTTCCCATAGCCTGACGCCTTAGCTACTCGGCCATCCTCGCTCCTCGGTCTGACCTGGATGCTGTGCCCCCAGGTGAAGTTGTCAATGTCGCCCGAGTACCCGCTCATGGTGGAGTACACGATCGAGGACATCGGCCACATCCGGTACTTCCTGGCGCCGAAGATCGAGGACGACGACAACTGATCGCCGCCATCTCATGCAGCCGAGCCGCCATCTTGTTCAGCCGAGCCGCCACCTCGTGCAGCGGAGTTGTAACGAGCCACAGTTCTGGCAAGATGCAACCATCGTCCTGTGCGCCACAGGCTCATCGTTTGCAGAAGTGAAAACACGGGTGGAACAGTGACTGCAGCCGTTGCTAACTTGAACCCTCGTCTCGTGTTCTCGACGTGCTAGCGACCGCCGATGGCACCCAATTGCGCCGAGTGTTGCAAACTTGCCAGCTGTGTCAACGTCTCGGCGTTCGGCCCGTTCTGTTTTGTCATCCGGGGGCCTGTGTCGGCGATTGCTGCTGCTCTCGCGAGCCGATTTCATTTCACGCATTGTAGTGTGTCGGGACAGTTTAGTGGGCGTGGTTTCGTCATTCCTGGCTAGTGCGGCGGCGATGCCGTCCCGGTCCTCGCGACGCGTGTCATTGGCTCGTCACGTCTGCAAATCGACGTCTCATTGGTCGTCGTGCGCACAAGGTCGCGTCTCATTGGCTGTTGTCGCGATGCCGCGAGAACCGCAATACATGCGTTTGTAGAGGTCGCGTTTGGCTGGTGAGACCGACCATCGTAAGTCAGCCTTTCGGAAAGGGCGAACCTGGGGGTCGTCCCCGAGGCGAAACTGAAGAAGCACATCGTCTCGCTCGGTCGTGACTAAAAACATTGTTGGAGCGACATTTGGCGGTCCACGATGTTTGGGTTGCTCCCAGTCGACTCCTCACCCAAAAGAGGTAGATTCCCGTTTTGTGAAGCAGATTGCTTCGGATTCGGAATTTAGCTTCCTTCCTTGTTGCGTTTGCATCTGCCTGAAATCCCGCATTTCCGGTTGTTATGGATGGTTGTTGGTATCGCTCACGCGATGTGTGGGAGATGGCGCCGGATTTAGCATTTGAGCGCCCTCTTGAAGCTGTCCGCCGCACCTCTTGAGGTATTCACGAAGATAGCACTGCTTTGCGGAACCCGCCGCGGCATCGATTCGAGGCTCGTCTCGTCTGGTGCGGGGGTGCAGCGAGGAGTTAACCGGGAAGTGATTCAATAGACTTCCCCAGATACTGCGACGGGTACAACACCGGTTTTTCATCATGCCATATCTACTCTTACTGGGAGCGCGGCCGTCGTACCCTCTTCCAGGGATGAGTAGCCCAGGGGTAAGTTGCCCGTCTCACAATCGAGAGGTTGTGGGTTCGAGTCTCACCTGTCGCTACTCTTCGCCCGCGACCAATCGGCGTGAGAGATTGGCGACGCTACATGACTCAACGGTCGATGCGTCGTGAAACCAACAACCAACCAACCGTACCGTCCTCCGTAGGCGTGCGACACTTAGCGAGTAAAACCTATTCCCCCCCCCTCCCCTCCCCTCCGAGTCTGAGCCACCAGAATTGTCCAGGCGGACGGCAAACGGCGAACGCCCTAAGTTACGGCTGTACCAGGGACCCTTCCGGCCGCGACTCACAAGCCCAGTTACGGCGCGCACATCCGTCCTCTCGACGACGCTACTTCTGTAGGATGACCGCTGGTCTGCGCAGACCTGCGCGAGACACGCTAGTGTGTACCACCACCGGAGATGGGCGCTACATAACCAGTAGCAGTTGATGCGCCCTTAAGCCCAAATAATCAATCAATCAATAAAAACACCACCGGAGATGACGTCATTCTCCCGCCGCGTCGCTGGGTGGCCGCGGTAGATCAGTCGGTAGAGCGTCGGACTCTTGATCGCGATAGTCTGGTTCGAATCTCACAGCTGATAGCATTTGCTGAGTTGACCCGCGACCAATCGGCGTGAGAGGTTGGCGACGCAACGTAGCCTAGCGGTTGAATGCGTCGTAAAAGAACCGAAGGCTCTTCTTTCCCTCCGCAACGCGCGTGCTGGCTCTGCAAAAAAAAACCGCCAAGGCAACCACACATGCGCAGTCTTTATCATTGTTGTCGCGACCCTTCGGAGACAGTTCGAAGTCGTCTGGTGGAAAATCCAGGAGGGAGATGGTTGGTTATTGGTTCGACGCATCGACCGCTGAGTCAGGTAGCGTCGCCAAACTCTCACGCCGATCAGTCGCGGGCGAAGCGACAGGTGAGACTAAGCCACAACTCGATTGTTGGTTGGTTGGTTATTGGAGTTTGGGGGCGCATCGACTACATCGGCCATGCAGCGCCCATAACCTTTCGATTGTGAGGCGGGCGGCCCACCCCTAGACTACTCGTCCTCGTCGGGAGATGGCTCCCGTCTCCAATCCGTCTCGGGCACCAGAAGTCATCTCCACCAGGTTCGTATTCGATCTGCACCACGAGCCGATCACACACAGCTGGGCATTAATATACTTCGCACACACCAGCACCGCCATCGCTAAATACTCAGTCCACCCAACAACGGCCGCGTTCGCCGGCTGCCGCGCGGTTTTCGTCGGCACCAATGAGCGTCGCCGCGGCGTGCATGACGTCATACCACCCCGAGCCGAAAGACCATGCCGGCGCAACAAACCACGCCACGGCGACAGCATCAGAACCACGCTGAACTGTGACGTAACTCCATCGCATGCATGCAGTCAACCTGCCTCACCACCAAAACAAAACGGAAGATAATTTCCACATGGTACGATCTCGACGCCTCCGTGACGTCAGCAGTGACGTCGGCCACCGCATTCGTCAGCGCCGAACGGAACCGCACTGTGGTGATCAACAACAGCGACTGCAACGCCTGGCATAAGGCCCATACATAGTCTCCTGGCATGAGAAGTATCGCGCTCGGTCGCGCGGCATGTATAGAACAGCATGGCATGTATGCTATGTATACTGTACAGCATGCATGCCACACAGAAAGACAGCCCCACAATATGGCCGTTCCAACAGGCGCGCCGGTCGCACTTCGTCGGAAAACGCCAGGCCCGACCTGGCTTCGAACGCACCGCACCGGCATCAAAACTCGACGTGATCCGCCGGCAGCTCCAGCTGGTACGCAGCTGGCGCCATCTCTGGACCCGCCGCCGAACCAGCAGTTGACACCAAGGCCGCCGGCGAGATCAGTCGAAAGCTGAGCACCAGCGCGAACGCGTACACCATGAAGTCGCTCCAGGCGCGCGACAGGAACGAGATGTATCGCGACCACAACTCCATCGTGCGCGGCGGCAGGCCGCACAGCATCAGCGCCGTGCCCAGCAGTCCTGCACACAGCAACAGCAGCGGTAAGCTACTCGTGAAACAGCGTGGAACCTTCTGAACAGAGTAGATATACATTGCCCCAAAGGAAGTATCGACGTTGTACTTATCGACGTAACGTGTAATTTGACGTCGATGTGTGTTGATGAGGCATCCATGCTTCGTTTCTAACAGTCTTGCTGATCATATATAATGCTGATGTTCACTATTACGTATCGTGATACATGCACATCTCGTGATGCAATGTCAGTTCATGACATTGTTCATGACATTCTGATCATCATCATTAACATGGGTATCTCCATCAGATTATACAGCCAACAAAAAGGGCCACGTGATACTTAAGGGACCCCTCACACTCACCAGTACTCGGCCTCAACAGCATCTCTCACTCTACTGGGTGTCAGGGGGACCACCCATACTCACCATAAGCAGGGGGACTACTCGCCCTCATCAGTGGCAGGCCTCAGTAGCACCCCTGTCACCAGTGGTGGGTCTCAGGGGACCCCTTATACTCACAACTAGCAGGCTAACGTCTTACACTCACCAGTGCTAGGCCTCAAGGTGGACCCTTCATACTCACTAGTACCAGGGCAACTTCTTACACTCACCAATACTGGGCCTCAGGGGGACCCCTTACAGTCACAAGTACTGGGCATCAGGAGGACCCTTCATACTCACATACGGTACCAGGGCCTTCTTACACTCACCAGTACTGGGCCTCAGGAGGACCCTTACACTCACCAGTACTGGGCCTCAGGGGACCCCTTACACTCACCAGTACTGGGCCTTAGGAGGGCCCCTTACACTCACCAGTACTGGGCCTCAGGGGGACCCCTTACACTCACCAGTACTGGGCCTCAGGAGGACCCCTTACACTCACCAGTACTGGGCCTCAGGGGACCCCTTACACTCACCAGTACTGGGCCTTAGGGGACCCCTTACACTCACCAGTACTGGGCCTTAGGAGGGACCCCTTACACTCACCAGTACTGGGCCTCAGGGGGACCCCTTACACTCACCAGTACTGGGCCTTAGGGGACCCCTTACACTCACCAGTACTGGGCCTTAGGGGGACCCCTTACACTCACCAGTACTGGGCCTCAGGGGGACCCCTTACACTCACCAGTACTGGGCCTTAGGAGGACCCCTTACACTCACCAGTACTGGGTCTCAGGGGACCCCTTACACTCACCAGTACTGGGCCTCAGGGGGGACCCCTTACACTCACCAGTACTGGGCCTCAGGGGGGCCCCTTACACTCACCAGTACTGGGCCTTAGGAGGACCCCTTACACTCACCAGTACTGGGCCTCAGGAGGGCCCCTTACACTCACCAGTACTGGGCCTCAGGAGGGCCCCTTACACTCACCAGTACTGGGCCTTAGGGGACCCCTTACACTCACCAGTACTGGGCCTCAGGAGGGCCCCTTACACTCACCAGTACTGGGCCTCAGGAGGGCCCCTTACACTCACCAGTACTGGGCCTCAGGAGGACCCCCTTACACTCACCAGTACTGGGCCTCAGGGGACCCCTTACACTCACCAGTACTGGGCCTTAGGAGGACCCCCTTACACTCACCAGTACTGGGCCTCAGGGGACCCCTTACACTCACCAGTACTGGGCCTCAGGGGGACCCCTTACACTCACCAGTACTGGGCCTGAGAGGGACCACTCATCAGTCCTAATTACTTTACCATTAACTGGGGGGAAGGCGGAGTATGAAACTTTTTTAGGCCTTAAGGGGACCCCTTACACTCACCAGTACTGGCACTCATTATGTGCATTACAGGCCACATGGTAACCTATTTTGCTGCCACTCTACTCACCAGTACACTCACCAGGACTGGGCCTCTTACACTCACCAGTACTGGGCCTTAGGAGGGCCCCTTACACTCACCAGTACTGGGCCTTAGGAGGGCCCCTTACACTCACCCACTCCTCAGCTACTCGACTGGGCCTCAGGGGGACCCCTTACACTCACCAGTACTGGGCCTCAGGGGGCCCCTTACACTCACCAGTACTGGGCCTCAGGGGGACCCCTTACACTCACCAGTACTGGGCCTCAGGAGGGCCCCTTACACTCACCAGTACTGGGCCTTAGGAGGGCCCCTTACACTCACCAGTACTGGGCCTCAGGAGGGCCCCTTACACTCACCAGTACTGGGCCTCAGGGGGCCCCCTTACACTCACCAGTACTGGGCCTCAGGGGGCCCCTTACACTCACCAGTACTGGGCCTCAGGGGGCCCCTTACACTCACCAGTACTGGGCCTCAGGGGACCCCTTACACTCACCAGTACTGGGTCTCAGGGGGACCCCTTACACTCACCAGTACTGGGCCTCAGGGGGACCCCTTACACTCACCAGTACTGGGCCTCAGGGGACCCCTTACACTCACCAGTACTGGGCCTTAGGAGGGCCCCTTACACTCACCAGTACTGGGCCTTAGGAGGGCCCCTTACACTCACCAGTACTGGGCCTCAGGGGGACCCCTTACACTCACCAGTACTGGGCCTTAGGAGGGCCCCTTACACTCACCAGTACTGGGCCTTAGGAGGGCCCCTTACACTCACCAGTACTGGGCCTCAGGGGGACCCCTTACACTCACCAGTACTGGGCCTCAGGGGGACCCCTTACACTCACCAGTACTGGGTCTCAGGGGGGTCCCTCACACTCACCAGTACTGGGTCTCAGGGCGACCCCTCACACTCACCAGTACTGGGTCTCAGGGGGACCCCTTACACTCACCAGTACTGGGCCTCAGGGGGCCCCTTACACTCACCAGTACTGGGCCTCAGAGGGGACCCCTTACACTCACCAGTACTGGGCCTTCAGAGGCCCAACAGGCCGCCTTACACTCACCAGTACTGGGCCTCAGGGGACCCCTTACACTCACCAGTACTGGGCCTTAGGGGGCCCTTACACTCACCAGTACTGGGTCTCAGGGGGACCCCTTACACTCACCAGTACTGGGCCTCAGGGGACCCCTTCACTCACCAGTACTGGGTTCAGGGACCCTCCACACTCACAGTCCAGCGTAACCCCTTACACTCACCAGTACTGGGCCTCAGGGGGACCCCTTACACTCACCAGTACTGGGCCTTAGGGGGACCCCTTACACTCACCAGTACTGGGCCTTAGGAGGACCCTTACACTCACCAGTACTGGGCCTTAGGAGGACCCTTACACTCACCAGTACTGGGCCTCAGGGGGACCCCTTACACTCACCAGTACTGGGCCTCAGGGGACCCCTTACACTCACCAGTACTGGGCCTTAGGAGGACCCCTTACACTCACCAGTACTGGGCCTTAGGAGGGCCCCTTACACTCACCAGTACTGGGCCTCAGAGGGACCCCTTACACTCACCAGTACTGGGCATCAGGGGAACCCTTCAACTCACTCACCAGTACTGGGCCTCAGGAGGACCCCTTACACTCACCAGTACTGGGCCTCAGGGGGACCCCTTACACTCACCAGTACTGGGCCTCAGGAGGGCCCCCTCACACTCACCAGTACTGGGCCTCAGGGGACCCCTTACACTCACCAGTACTGGGCCTCAGGGGACCCCTTACACTCACCAGTACTGGGCCTTAGGAGGGCCCCTTACACTCACCAGTACTGGGCCTCAGGGGACCCCTTACACTCACCAGTACTGGGCCTCAGGAGGGCCCCTTACACTCACCAGTACTGGGCCTTAGGGGGACCCCTTACACTCACCAGTACTGGGCCTCAGGGGGACCCCTTACACTCACCAGTACTGGGCCTCAGGGGACCCCTTACACTCACCAGTACTGGGCCTTAGGAGGACCCCTTACACTCACCAGTACTGGGCCTTAGGAGGACCCCTTACACTCACCAGTACTGGGCCTCAGGGGGCCCCTTACACTCACCAGTACTGGGCCTCAGGGGACCCCTTACACTCACCAGTACTGGGCTTAGGAGGGCCCCTTACACTCACCAGTACTGGGCCTTAGGAGGACCCCTTACACTCACCAGTACTGGGCCTCAGGAGGGCCCCTTACACTCACCAGTACTGGGCCTTAGGAGGACCCCTTACACTCACCAGTACTGGGCCTTAGGAGGCCCCTTACACTCACCAGTACTGGGCCTCAGGGGGACCCCTTACACTCACCAGTACTGGGCCTCAGGGGACCCCTTACACTCACCAGTACTGGGCCTTAGGAGGACCCCTTACACTCACCAGTACTGGGCCTCAGGGGGACCCCTTACACTCACCAGTACTGGGCCTCAGGGGACCCCTTACACTCACCAGTACTGGGCCTCAGGAGGGCCTGTTACACTCACCAGTACTGGGCCTCAGGGGACCCCTTACACTCACCAGTACTGGGCCTCAGGGGACCCCTTACACTCACCAGTACTGGGCCTCAGGGGGACCCCCTTACACTCACCAGTACTGGGCCTCAGGAGGGGCCCCTTACACTCACCAGTACTGGGCCTCAGGGGACCCCCTTACACTCACCAGTACTGGGCCTCAGGAGGGCCCCTTACACTCACCAGTACTGGGCCTCAGGGGGCCCCTTACACTCACCAGTACTGGGCCTTAGGAGGGCCCCTTACACTCACCAGTACTGGGCCTTAGGGGACCCCTTACACTCACCAGTACTGGGCCTCAGGGGACCCCTTACACTCACCAGTACTGGGCCTCAGGAGGCCCCTTACACTCACCAGTACTGGGCCTCAGGGGGACCCCTTACACTACCAGTACTGGGCCTCAGGGGACCCCTTACACTCACCAGTACTGGGCCTCAGGGGGACCCCTTACACTCACCAGTACTGGGCCTTAGGAGGACCCCTTACACTCACCAGTACTGGGCCTTAGGAGGGCCCCTTACACTCACCAGTACTGGGCCTCAGGGGACCCCTTACACTCACCAGTACTGGGCCTCAGGGGGACCCCTTACACTCACCAGTACTGGGCCTCAGGGGACCCCTTACACTCACCAGTACTGGGCCTCAGGGGACCCCTTACACTCACCAGTACTGGGCCTCAGGGGACCCCTTACACTCACCAGTACTGGGCCTCAGGGGACCCCTCACTCACCAGTACTGGGCCTCAGGGCCCCTTACACTCACCAGTACTGGGCCTCAGGGGGACCCTTACACTCACCAGTACTGGGCCTCAGGGGGACCCCTTACACTCACCAGTACTGGGCCTCAGGGGGACCCCTTACACTCACCAGTACTGGGCCTCAGGAGGACCCCTTACACTCACCAGTACTGGGCCTTAGGGCCCCTTACACTCACCAGTACTGGGCCTCAGGGGACCCCTTACACTCACCAGTACTGGGCCTCAGGGGGCCCCTTACACTCACCAGTACTGGGCCTTAGGAGGGCCCCTTACACTCACCAGTACTGGGCCTCAGGGGGCCCCTTACACTCACCAGTACTGGGCCTCAGGGGGACCCCTTACACTCACCAGTACTGGGCCTCAGGGGGACCCCTTACACTCACCAGTACTGGGCCTTAGGGGACCCCTTACACTCACCAGTACTGGGCCTCAGGGGACCCCCTTACACTCACCAGTACTGGGCCTCAGGGGCCCCTTACACTCACCAGTACTGGGCCTCAGGAGGGCCCCTTACACTCACCAGTACTGGGCCTCAGGGGACCCCTTACACTCACCAGTACTGGGCCTCAGGGGACCCCTTACACTCACCAGTACCGGGCCTTAGGAGGCCCCTTACACTCACCAGTACTGGGCCTTAGGGGGCCCCTTACACTCACCAGTACTGGGCCTCAGGGGACCCCTTACACTCACCAGTACTGGGCCTTAGGGGGCCCCTTACACTCACCAGTACCGGGCCTTAGGGGACCCCTTACACTCACCAGTACTGGGCCTTAGGAGGGCCCCTTACACTCACCAGTACTGGGCCTTAGGAGGGCCCCTTACACTCACCAGTACTGGGCCTCAGGGGGCCCCCTTACACTCACCAGTACTGGGCCTCAGGGGACCCCTTACACTCACCAGTACTGGGCCTTAGGAGGGCCCCTTACACTCACCAGTACTGGGCCTTAGGGGCCTTACACTCACCAGTACTGGGCCTTAGGAGGCCCTTACACTCACCAGTACTGGGCCTTAGGGGGCCCCTTACACTCACCAGTACTGGGCCTCAGGGGACCCCTTACACTCACCAGTACTGGGCCTCAGGGGACCCCTTACACTCACCAGTACTGGGCCTTAGGAGGGCCCCTTACACTCACCAGTACTGGGCCTCAGGGGACCCCTTACACTCACCAGTACTGGGCCTCAGGGGGCCCCTTACACTCACCAGTACTGGGCCTTAGGAGGGCCCCTTACACTCACCAGTACTGGGCCTCAGGGGACCCCTTACACTCACCAGTACTGGGCCTCAGGAGGACCCCTTACACTCACCAGTACTGGGCCTTAGGAGGACCCCTTACACTCACCAGTACTGGGCCTTAGGAGGGCCCCTTACACTCACCAGTACTGGGCCTTAGGAGGGCCCCTTACACTCACCAGTACTGGGCCTTAGGGGGACCCCTTACACTCACCAGTACTGGGCCTTAGGAGGGCCCCTTACACTCACCAGTACTGGGCCTCAGGGGGACCCCTTACACTCACCAGTACTGGGCCTCAGGGGGACCCCTTACACTCACCAGTACTGGGCCTCAGGGGGACCCCTTACACTCACCAGTACTGGGCCTTAGGAGGGCCCCTTACACTCACCAGTACTGGGCCTCAGGGGACCCCTTACACTCACCAGTACTGGGCCTTAGGAGGGCCCCTTACACTCACCAGTACTGGGCCTTAGGAGGACCCCTTACACTCACCAGTACTGGGCCTCAGGGGACCCCTTACACTCACCAGTACTGGGCCTTAGGGGGCCCCTTACACTCACCAGTACTGGGCCTCAGGGGACCCCTTACACTCACCAGTACTGGGCCTTAGGAGGACCCCTTACACTCACCAGTACTGGGCCTCAGGGGACCCCTTACACTCACCAGTACTGGGCCTTAGGAGGGCCCCTACACTCACCAGTACTGGGCCTCAGGAGGGCCCCTTACACTCACCAGTACTGGGTCTCAGGGGGACCCCTTACACTCACCAGTACTGGGCCTCAGGGGACCCCTTACACTCACCAGTACTGGGCCTCAGGGGGACCCCTTACACTCACCAGTACTGGGCCTCAGGGGACCCCTTACACTCACCAGTACTGGGCCTCAGGGGGACCCCTTACACTCACCAGTACTGGGCCTTAGGAGGGCCCCTTACACTCACCAGTACTGGGCCTCAGGGGGACCCCTTACACTCACCAGTACTGGGCCTCAGGGGACCCCTTACACTCACCAGAACTGGGCCTCAGGGGGACCGCCCACAGCCGGGCCAGGTACATGGTCGTCTCCAGCACGAAGAAAGGCACCAGCACGTTCTGGCGGTGACCGGGAACACACGTGTCAGTCAGCACGTGGCACCCAGGGGGACACGCGGTACCGTGGTGCTACAGGAGCCACGAAACCACCACGAGGGACGGGACTCCCGGTCCAGCGCCGTTCGGGGGGGGGGGGAGACCTTGAGACCAGCAAGCATCTATCATTGGTTGGTTATTGGTTTTACGACACATCGACCGTTGAGTCATGTAGCGTCACCAATCTCTCACGCCGATTGGTCGCGGGTGAAGAGTAGCGACAGGTGAAATTCGAACACACAACCTTTCGATTGTCAGACGAGCAGCTTACCCCTAGGCTACCTGTCCCCAAGCATCTGTCATTCAAATGCACTGCATGCTACAGGTGTATCCTTGTTAGGTAACCTTTGACCACAACCCTACTCCCCTTGAGAGAGGTTTGATGGTGTTTCAAATTCCCCAATGTGGATGAGAATAGCTTGCAGCTGAGGTCGATTTATCACTCCTACCTCCATAATCAAATATGTATCCACTCCCAACCTTATATATTATTGGGGACGAGTGGCCTAGGGGTAAGTTGCTCGTCTCACAATCGAAAGGTTGTGGGTTCGAGTCTCACCTGTCGCTACTCTTCGCCCGCAACCAATCGGCGTGAGAGATTGGCGACGCTACATGACTTAACGGTCGATGTGTCGTAAACCAATAACCAACCAACCAACCAACCCTATATATTGAAATACTAAGAAAAACAATGAAATATTTGTATTGATACCAAATGAGAAAGCACTGATCAAAACCGTGTCACACAACGGCGTCAAGCGCAATTCCTCTACATTGCTCAAAGGAATTGAACTCCACCCCCATCACGACCGACTTCCGGCTGGCCCCAGGGATGTTTGAAGTAATTATCCACCAAACGTGGACAGTCTCCTCACCCCTCCCCACCACGGCCCCTGCCTTCTCACCTCCCCCAGGTACACGCCGAGCCCGGCCAGCAGGGAGAGTCGGGTGAGAACCGCCAGCAGCGCCACGGCCAGCCAGCCGAACTGGTCCCAGCGGCGCCACCACACCAGGAGGTCACTGTCAAAAGGGCACGGTCAAACAGGGTCACTGTCAAACAGGGTCACACCAGTGGTGGGTCACTGTCAAACAGGGTCACTGTCACAAAACAGGGTCACTGTCAAACAGGGTCACTGTCAAACATCACGTCAAACAGGTCACTGTCAAACAGGGTCACCGTCAAACACGGGTCACTGTCAAACAGGGTCACTGTCAAACAGGGTCACTGTCAAACAGGGTCACTGTCAAACAGGGTCACTGTCAAACAGGGTCACTGTCAAACAGTACGGTCACCATCAAGGTCCCCACACACCCAGGGTGGGCACTGTCAAACAGGGTCACTGTCAAACAGGGTCACTTTCAAACAGGGTCACAATCAAACAGGGTCACTGTCAAACAGGGTCACTGTCAAACAGGGTCACCGTCAAACAGGACTCAAAACAGGGTCACTGTCAAACAGGGTCACTGTCAAACAGGGTCACTGTCAAACAGGGTCACTGTCAAACAGGGTCACCGTCAAACAGGGTCACTGTCAAACAGGGTCACTGTCAAACAGGGTCACTGTTAAACAGGGTCACTGTCAAACAGGGTCACTGTCAAACAGGGTCACTGTCAAACAGGGTCACCGTCAAACAGGGTCACTGTCAAACAGGGTCACTGTCAAACAGGGTCACTGTCAAACAGGGTCACTGTCAAACAGGGTCACTGTCAAACAGGGTCACTGTCAAACAGGGTCACTGTCAAACAGGGTCACCGTCACACGACATTACCTCATCCAAGGTCAGTGTCACTTGTGAGCTTCACACAAGTTTACTGTCAGTGGAAGTTTCACCCCAAGTCAGTATCAACTATCAGTGGTACCTCCGCATGAAAGTCAGTATCAGTGGTAGCTTCACACAGTCAATATCAGTGGTAGCTTCACACAAAGTCAGCATCAGTGGCAGCTCCGCACGAGGTCGGTGTCGGTGTCAGTGCGGCTGTTGACCTGTCGTGGCCTGACCTTGCCTGGCTGCCATCTGCCTGTTGCGCTGCACCCTGTCCGCCCAGCTGCCGCAGCAGGTCCTCCATGCTGCCGTTGGTGGCGGCAGGCTGGCCCAGCTGCGCCGACAGTCGCAGAACCTGGACACGTCAGGTCAGGTCAGTGTAAAATAATTGACCATGTGGCCTGGAAATTCACAGTTAATGGAATTATGCTATTTCATCCTTGTCGTAGGTTTTACCATTTTGCTACATGTGTGGGCAGTCATTATACACACGACTCAAAAAGCAAAATGTATGTGACTGAAGTGAAAGGCATTCCGATTTTGTAATCCTTAAGTGGCGATCTTTTATTTTCTTCCAATCTTTCACTATTCCCAAACAACTTCTTTCCTCATCCACACAGTTAATGGTGAAGTAATTTTAGGACACTGGGTCAGGTCAGGTCAAACATTGGAGTTGTCGGGCCAGGATGATGATTGCTTGGATTTTAGGGTGCATCATATGTCAGGTCAGGACAGATAGCTAAAAAATATGATGGTTAGATCTACACATCTTGTATGCAATTGTAGCACACGATCCTGGGCCTGAGTTCTGCCTTTCAAAAATATGCACCTCAAAATGCACTAAGCACTGTCACTTCAAAAATATGCAAGTACTAACTGAATGTCATTCATGTCAGATGATCGTTCCTATTATGTATTATGTATCTTTGGTGTACTGACGCAGGCTGACAGAAACATTAACGGACAGATATACGTTTTAATTGGGATGTAAATAGTTTTCCAATTGCCTGATGGTGCCAAATTTCATTAGTTATTTGGGCTTTCGGGCGCTTCGACTGCTCTGGTCATATAGCGCATAGTGCCAAATTTAGAAACACTGGGCCGGTCAGATAAGCCAAATCGGTCACAACGACTTCAACGTCACCACGGTGTGACGTGACAAGGATGTGACGTACCAGGGAATGTGTGATGCACAGCGTTGGAGATCACAATCAGGAGCCGGACATATTGCCTTCCGTACTGGCTGATGTGGGGGAGGGGGTCAGGACACGTTACCTCCTGTATGGGCTGGTCGGGACACGTTACCTCCTGTATGGGCTGGTCGGGAGGGTCAGGACACGCCTCCGCCGTGTGGTTATGTCTGGCCACCGCCGCTTCCGTCGGTGCCGCCTCTGAAACCGGACACCACGTCACAGGTCACAGGTCATGTCACGCCCGGCCACTAGTGACGTCACACAGCCGCCCAACGCCACCGACACAGTTGAGCTGCTGGGGAGACCTCTGTCGTAACGCACGTTCGTTGGTTATTGGCTTCACGACACATCGACCATTGAGTCACGCAGCGTCGCCAACCTCTCACGCCGGTTGGCCGCGGGCGAAGAGTAGCGACAGGTGAGACGTGAACCCACAGTCTTTCGATTGTGAGACAAGCAGGTTACCCCTAGACCACCCTCCCTCGTAACACACGTTTAGATTGGATTGTGGCTTCACGACGCACACGGCAGCGAGGCCATATGGCGTCGCCTGCCTCTCACCACGGCAGGAAGGGCGGGCATCGCGGGGAATCGAACCCCGTACCTCTGGCTTGTTAGTTATTTGGGCTTAGGGGCACTTCGACTGCTTCGGTCATACAGCGCCCATAACAATGTTAGATTGACAGCTTATGATGATTGGTGCCAACAGTAGTACACGAACATTCAGAATACGGGCATATATCAGTGAAACAGTGAAAGAAAAGAGCAAGCACAATCAAACATCAGTGAAACAATGAAATGGGAGTAACATCAGTGAAATAGTGAAATGGGTACCTCTGGCTTGCCAGACGCTCAGCTTGATCACTGAGCTACCGACGCCCCTAACACACGTTTGACACCGTTCCGAGCGAGGTAGCACTGGTACCGTTCCCGGCTCTCGGCAGGCAGTCCGGCCCCACAGCCGAGTCAGTACCGCGCCGACAAGCACTGGGCCCCATCTACGGGCGAAGTGCGGCTGGGGTCACTCAGCGCTCATACTCGGCCTCGGGTGAGGTGACCTGCCACCTGCCGGTACAGTGAGATCGGGCACGCTGAGATGGGGAAGCTGGGCTGGAGTACTGCCGGCACATTGAACTTCCCTTTTCCTGTGGTTCCGCGTGCTTCCCGGCTCCGTTGGCTCCGCCGCTCTGCTACTAATGGCTCCGTGGCTCCGTTACCTCTGGTTCCGCGGCTCCATTACCAAAGGCTCAACGGTTCCCTTACCAATGACTCCGTAGCTCCGTTACCTATGTCATCGTTACCCACGGCTCCGCACCTCCATTAGCCCTGGCTCCGCGGTCCCGTCACCTGTGGCCCGCGGCTCCGCTACCTTTGGCTCTGCTATAGCTTCGCGTCTCCGCTACCTATGGCCCTGAGGCTCTATACCTCTCGCTCCGTGGCTCCGTTACACACGGCTTCCGCGGCTCCGTTATCTGCTCCGTCGGCCGCCGGCCGGTTCTGCGGCGCCGTTACCTGTGGCTCCGCGGCTCCGTTACCTCTGGCTCCGTGTCTCCATTGTCTGTGGCCCACGGCTCCGTTGTCTGTGGCTCCCCGGCTCCGCGGCTCCGTTACCTCTGACTCCGTGTCTCCATTGTCTGTGGCCCACGGCTCCGTTGTCTGTGGCTCCCCGGCTTCGAAGGCTCCATTACCTCTGACTCAGTGTTTCCATTACCTGTGGCCCACGGCTCCGTTGTCTGTGGCTCCCCGGCTTCGAAGCTCCATTACCTCTGACTCAGTGTTTCCATTACCTGTTGCCCACGGCTCCGTTGTCTTACTTATGGTTCCGTGTCCTCATTGCCTGTGCTCCGTTACCTCTGGCTCCGTGTCTCCATTACCTGTGGCCCACGGCTCCGTTGTCTGCGGCTCCCCGGCTCCGCGGCTCCGTTACCTGCTCCGTCGGCGGCCGGCCGACCGCACAGTCGGCCCATGCGGCTGTCGGCGTTCTCCAGGATCTTGCGCTGGCGCGCCAGCCGCCGCCGCTCCACGGCGCTCATGGGGACCGCGTCCGCCTCGTCCGCCGGCATGGCGACCAGCCGGGCTGATGTCGGAGCTGCCGGACTGATGTCGGAGCTGCCGGACTGATGTCGGAGCTGCCGGACTGATGTCGGAGCTGCCGGACTGATGTCGGAGCTGCCGGACTGATGTCGGGGCCGCCGGACTGATGTCGGGGCCGCCGGACTGATGTCGGCGCTGCCGGACTGATGTCGGAGCTGCCGGGCTGATGTCGGCGCTGCCGGACTGATGTCGGGGCCGCCGGACTGATGTCGGCGCTGCCGGACTGATGTCGGCGCTGCCGGACTGATGTCGGAGCTGCCGGACTGATGTCGGGCTGCCGGACTGATGTCGGCGCTGCCGGACTGATGTCGGCGCTGCCGGACTGATGTCGGCGCTGCCGGACTGATGTCGGTGCTGCCGGGCTGATGTCGGCGCTGCCGGACTGATGTCGGCGCTGCCGGACCAGTGATAAATTATTCGTGAAATACAGTGGAATATACCACTTTATGAATGCTCGGTCGACATCCTTCTCCAAGAAGTATCGACATCTTGCTTCTTGGAACCTACGCCATCAGGTCGAATGCCAACACCATCAACTCGAATTTCAGTCTGAAGCATCAAACGGATTTTAACTTACATTAATTTTCAAATTCCATGGCAAATTTAGACATTATATTGTGCTTGTTTCGACATCTCACACCTAAAGAAAATACATTATTTTAACCCTGCGCCAGACCGATCAGTGCTGCCCGACTGCTGGGCAACGTGACATCACCTTGTACCTCACAACTAGAACAGCTTCTCCGCGAACACAAGTCCACACATTCACCTTCTCATGCATAGGTCCATGTGGATCGGTTCATTATCTGGGCTTACAGGTGCACAGTGAGCCCCAAATAACTGTTAGGCTGTACAGTCCCCAAGTTCTTTTTCTGTGAGTGAAAAAAAATCATGCATAACACTAACAAATTTGCAGTACCTCTTCCATCATGTTTTTTGTCTCATGTAAGTGTTTCAACCTGATGTCATGTAAGGCAATTTACCTAGTTCAGGTCAAAGATAACCATGTCCAAAAATGTTTTATGATCAATAACTCCTGTTTAGTCTGTTAATTATATTCATACAACTATGCATAGATTATAATACATGGAAGCTCTAAATCCAGCCAGGTCTGCTAATGTTACTACATGCTTAGGTAATGAATTATATATGACACAGAATTTGAGGCTAAACATATTCTCCTACAATCTACTGATCCACATCAGTGAGCCAATTTCAGCCAAGGAGACAATGTCTACATATGTTTACAAATGGTGTCTGCATGAACATGTCAGGGACAGGGTCAGAAGTGGTTGGCACTTTTATATGTATGCTCCAGAGAACAAAAGTAGTTGCATAGTCCATACTTCAAACTAGCCAGCTAATTCATGTGGTGGAGTCAAGTAGCAGCCAGACAAGATTGCTCAGTCAACCTTGCCCACAACATGAAAGAAGGGCATATACACTCACTCATCCCCTCCAGAGAAAGCATCCAACACAGGCAGGTATCTCCAGCAATGGTCAGGAATTTGGATGACAAAACAGGAACAGAAAACTGGTATTAATATGCTTTAGGTGGTAACAAGACTTGTTTTACACATCTTTCCTTCACAAAACAAACAAATCAACTAGATTTGGTTAGGTTAGGTTTGGTTTGTATAAGTTTTTTAAGTTTAAGGACCTTTACATATTTTAACTGTTTTTTTACCTAAGATTTGGAATTTCCCCAAAAGCTGGCTGTTACACTAGGTTAGGTATAGTTATTGTTTTTAATAAATGCCCAACAATTTTCAGGGATTTCTAGTTTTAATTGCTCTCCAAAGGGATGTTATTGCCAGCAAATTCACAACAAAAAATATTGTCTTGCATAGGAGGGACTGCTAGGATATGTTACATTTCTTATTTCGAATGTAACTTTTATGTTAGGTAAGTAGGTGCATGGCTCAACATAAACCTCATTGTTGAGTGCTATTTCCCCTCTCAACTGAAAAGTATTCACTTGCAGAGAAAATGAGTGGGCACATGGTGTCAAGCACATTCACAAACATTGCACTGGAAAATAAATACCCAGAAATAAAAATAAAATAGCCTTAAACTGCAAATTTACCAGTGATTCAATCTCAGCCACCGGTGCACAATAGCCTTGTGCTATGGTGTAGCAAAAGGCTATTTTGCGACCTCGCCCTTGGGGCCTGTTCTGTACGTGAACCTCCGTGTATAGGAATTGATGCCGGCACTAACTCACACTAAGCCAATGTGGGTAGGCAGGCGCCCACCTCCACACTCAATCCAAACTGCGCTCAACAAACAACGCGCAGGGCCGTGGGTCGCGACAGTGCCGTACGTGTCCTTCGGACAGCGGATTTTGCATGGCACATGGAAAGTAAGTCAATTTGGCGCAGTAGTAAGAAGTGGTATCTCATAATTTATGCAATCGCTATTGTGTGACGTATTGAAGTTCTGTTTTCTTCTTCTGTCGTTTTCTTTCCGCTTGATTACCGGAAATTTGGTGGCGGATTTTTGGCAAGTTCAATAATTATAGTAATGTGTTAGTGAATAAAAAGAAAATTACAACAAAATTTAATATAATTATGAAGAAGTATATTACGAAGAAAAAATGAGCCAGGCTCTCTAAAATCCCGTTTGGGCCCAAATCGCACCGGGGTCACTAAAAATCGCATATGGGTACCAAAGAACTTGCAGATATCCCTGGATATGACACTTGGCCCAATATCGAGCCATGGACCCTGATAATCACATGGGGGCTCAAGAAATCGTTCCGGTGTCCATAAAAATTACGCCTGGGTCTAAATGTTGGACCTGGGCCCCTGAAAATACCTCTGAATGTTAAAAGAATAAGGTGCGCCGAGGCCCTCGACAATCACTCTGAGGCCTGAAATGGTTGTATCGGTTCCCTTGGAAATCACGCTGCCGACCCAATAAGTCCCGCCGGGGGCCATGAAAATGACGCCAGGGCCCGAAAAATGAACGTGGTGGGTCCCTGAAAATCGCGCTTTTGTTCCCAAGAATTCGGGCCGACGTCCTTGAAATCCACTCTCAGGGCATTAAATGTTCGAGCCACTTTGTGACATAACAATCGCTCCAAAATCCCCAACATGTGTTGGGCCCTAACAACGTGTTGAAACCACTACAACTCACGCTAGGGGTCCCAGTAAGTGATGACATGGCCAAAAGTGCACTTCGACCAAAATAAAATAAAAATAATGTCGCTGCCCTGTTAGAAATAACCGCAATGGGTGCCAAAAACGTCGCGCTGGATACCAACAAGTCACAGCTACTTTCAAAAATATAAATTCTTTGCCGGAAATGTCTTTCTGCGGCAACAAATATTGCGCCACATATTAGAAAAGACCGCGTTGGGCCCCGAAAAATAGATGTGTTGTGGCCGCGAAAAAAAGTGCAATGGTAGCCCCAAGAATCGTACAGGGGTCATCAAATATTGTGTAGAAGATTTTAAAAAGAGAACTCTCCCTAAAAAATAAATCGCAAAGCGATTCCATCTAATTGACGCGAGCGCCGGAAAATTCATAATACGCTGAAAAGAGCATTCTCTGAAGGGCCTTTCTATTATAAAGGGTGGCATGGCCTGCAGAAAAAAAAACGTGGAGCATCCGTAGTGGCGCATCAAAGAAGAAAATTATCCCCCTCCCCTAAAGGCAGATGTCCCCCATGAGACCGCACGCAGCCCTTGAAAAGCGACATGGTCCAAAAAAGGAACGAAAGGATCGGGCAATTAATATACACATCGCGGTCTTCAAAAATGCGCCGGTACCTGCAAAATATCGTCGGTGCACAAAAATGCAACAAAGTTTTTAAGAGCCGGTGTCTCAAGCATCTGCCTGGAAACGGAAAGTGGTTGGAGACCAAAAACACATCCGTAGGCGAATAAAAATTAAGTGGGTCCAAACAGCGAACACCTACCTAAGAACACCTTTCTTGGTTTGTTAGTCAATCTGGGAGCAAGCTTATTTAACCAAAGAGATGAAATGCGTGAAACCTCAGCGGGTATTAGTATGTCTAGATAACAAAGGAAAAATGTGGGAAGAACAGAACTAATCATCGCAATGAATTCATCGAATTTACTCCGCGAACCATCATACGATGACTTCAATATGTCCAACGTGGCACAATACTGCAAAATATAATGGCAGCAATTAGCAAAACGTAGGAGGCCTAGTAGAAGCCGGAGATTCGCACGAAGTGTGGCGGAAGTGCGGAGTGCGCAAGGCGGGTGTACACGTGTACGAACGTCGGCGTTCTGACGACTATGCGCTTTTGATTGGAAGCCCAAAAATTTAAGTGTACATTTCCAAGTGACTTGTGGAGGAAGGTGGGGCAAAGCGAACCACCCGCTCTCCTGCCCAAGCAAGTTCTGTCATATGCGTGCAACTGTCCTCAATAATGACTAATTATGTTGACTCACTCCCGCCGGAGACGGCTTTGGCCCGTCCCGTCTCGGGGGGGTCTTCAACCGCCCCCCCCCCTCAGATACTTCGCGGATAGCGGACGAACGGCGCGTGGCAGCGTGCCCAAACTTGGCATACCTTTTCCCACATCAATTTGACATGCTGATTCAAAAATGTTAGGTCAGGTCATCTAGGGTCAACGAGTTAGTCAAGGTCAAGTGAGGTCACCTCCAAAAACGTTCAACCAGTCGTGACGCTTTAACGGATACCGATATTTTAATGAAACTTTCAGCGTTTGCTTATTTTTGCGGATGGAACAAAACATACGAGCTGAATGTTTCATTTTTTCGTTTTTGACTACAAATAAATTTTGCGTATTTGCCATATTGCAGATCAAACACAGGATTCTGGCTAAAGTGAGTATTTTGTATCGGGCAAGTTGACTTCCAACAACATTTCTCGGTCTGCTCTACCCATTGGAGAAGGAAAATTTAAAAAATTGACAACTCAAAATTTTGAAATTTTGAAAAATACAATTTTGATTTTGGGGGGACCAAAAAAATTATAGCCCTGGTCGGTTTCGCTTTCGCTTTCTCATTCCAAATAAATTTTGTGTTTTCATATATTCCCCAAAATTAATTCCCCAGGGTAAAAAACATAATGAAAGTCGTGAAAAGTCGCGAAAATCTAGCTTCCTGGTGACGTCACTTCTGCGGGAATTTTTTTTGGGGTGGGCTCGGACCCTACTCGTCGAGCGCTTTCCGATGACAACTCTTTCGTTTTCGTGCGATGCTTAGTTTGGATTCTAGAGGGGGTTTTCAGCCGCCGCCCCCCCCCCCCCCTGAGACTGGGTGGCAGGATTTGACAGGAAAGATGGCGCGGGTTAAGATTGAGCTGGACGTTTCATCAGCTCATAAGAAGTTGCCAAGTTGTGAAACAGGGCTGTCTCGCGGGATCCTGACAACGGCATCCTCGGGAATCCGCAGAGTTTCCGAGACGACTTCAGCGGCCCGTGCCAGAGCATTGTTTCGGGGTGAACGTAGGGCAGCTTTCGACCTTCTGGAAGGTATCCTGGACAGTGGGAATGTCTCGGCACACCGCATTTTCAACTGTGATGAGACCGGGTTGGCCACGGTCCCAGCAAATTTATCAAAGGTGCTCGCCGAGAATGGGAAGAGTCGGGTAGGAAGCCCCTGTCTTCAGTTGAGCAGGGTGTGCTGTAAGCATCGGGGTGCAACCAGCAGACAGGGTGATACGGTGATGGTGGACAGTACACCCAGCCCTGTCTCATCTCTTCACGAATCCGAACACGCCGACGGGGACAGGGTGCACTGGCTACGCTTGTAGCGGTACACAGCCGGAAACGTCTAGCAGGTGGTTCCGCCACTGTCTGGTGCAAATCAAGCGGACGGAGCACGATCCAGCACTGCTGGTCCTGAACGAGCACGTATCGCATACAAAGAACTCGGACGTGATCGACCTGGTCAAAGTCAATCATGTGACGCTTCTACGGGTTCTTCTAGGGGTAAGTTGCTCGTCTCACAATCGAAATGTTGTGGGTTCGAGTCCCACCTGTCGCTACTCTTCGCCCGCGACCAATCGGCGTGAGAGATTGACGACGCTACATGACTCAATAGTCGATGTGTCGTGAAGCCAATAACCAACCTTCTACTGGTTCTGCTACCACACACTACTCACCGATTACAGCCTCTAGATGTGGGTTCATCCTCCCCCTGAGCACGTTCAACAACCAGGCCATACAGAAGTGGTTCCGAAACAACCCGGGTCGAGTAGTGACGATCCGCCAAGTTGGCTGTCCAGCAGCTGTTTGGAGAGGCGTACCTCTGTGCTGCGGTTCCCAGGACTGCGAACATTGCCTTCTGGCGAACAGGAACCTTGGGTTCTTTTACGACGTGTTCAACCGCTAGGTCATATAGCGTCGCCAACCTCTCACGCCGATTGATCGCAGGTGGACTCGGCAGATGCCGTCGGTTGTGAGATTCGAGCCTACAATCTTGCGATCAAGAGTCCGACGCTCTACCAACTGAGCTACCACGGCCACCTCCGACGAACAGCCATCTGCCTGTGCGACAGGTACGTGTTTTGCGATGAGGACTATGCGCCAGCCGAAGTCACGGATCACACGGAGCAGCGCGCAGCCCCAGCCGAGGTCACGGATCAGACGGAACAGCGCGCAGCCCCAGCCGAGGTCACGGATCAGATGGAACAGAGCACATCCCCAGCCGAGGTCACGGATCAGATGGAACAGAGCACATCCACAGCCGAGGTCACGGATCAGATGGAACAGCGCGCAGCCCCAGCCGAGGTCACGGATCAAAAAAAAAAAACCACCCCACGGGGTACGGATCAGATGGAACAGAGCACATCCCCAGCCGGGGTCACAGATGGAACAGGCCCAGCCGAGGCCATCGGCCAGACGGAGAACGGCGCATCTCCAGCCGGGGTCACGGATCAGTTGAGGCAGCGCTCGGCCTCAGCTGGGGTCACGGATCAGTTGAGGCAGCGCCCGGCCTCACCCGAGGTCACGGATCAACCGCAACAGCACGCAGTCTCAATCACTGCACACTGTAACTCTCCCTCGGCTGTTCCAGGCCAAAGCACGTCGACTCTTCAAATTCCACCGGAGCAAATCATGCCAAGTCTACAACTCAGGTGTCAGGCTCAAGGGACAGCAAAGAGGGGAGGAAGAAAGAGCAAGTATGTGATCTTGACTAGTTCACCATGCAAGAGTGGGCTCGAGAAGAAAGTTGACGAAAAGAAAAGGAAAACCAGGAGAAAACCTATGCCAGTTCAAGAATCAAAAAGAAGAAAGCGAGAAGCAGACTAGAAAAAGAAGGAAAATGGAGCGCAACGGGCATGCAAGTGACCAGTGGATTGAAGAAGGCCGTAGCGATACGGTATACCTGTGCTGTACCGAGTCATTTTCTCCATCCGTGGAGGGAGAAAATTGGGCTCGCTGCTGCCAGCGCAAGCAACGGGCTTATGACATGTCTGCTTGTGTGAAGAAGGATGATGATGAGTTCACTTGTGATCTGTGCCAGTTGATTCATAAAATACGCATAGCCTATAGCGGTTGGCTTTATCAATTAGCATGCTTAATTGCCGTATATCGACTAACATGCCTACATCCGAATACTGAATTTCTTAACGATAAAGACGCATAGCTTTTGTCGCAGCATGTATTCATGGGACGGGATAAAGTGGACCGCCAGTAGGCCACTGCTACGTATTCCCCCACTCCCCCAAAAAATATTGAAGTCGACCCTTCGACGTCAATTTATGCCAATTTATATCCGCCCTGGAGATAAATCATCAAAGTAAAATAGAAAACCGAAATATGAGACTACCTCGCAGGGACATTAGCTTCTTGTTGTCACTCGCCAATTAAGAAATGTATGACGTCATTCCTTTGGTTGTCCACTAAACACCACATTCCACTACAGATGTAATTTCAGCAGTGTGAGGCAACTTATAAAGAGATACCAAAATAAATCCTTCGAACCGGATGGGGAAGTTGGGGTTCAAATCCGGTGACTCAGAAACGATGGTGGTAGATATGCCCCCTGTCCCTCCTTCTCTACGGGACAATTAAGTTGGTTACGAATTATTTAATTAAATAATGAAGATTGCCCCTTCTAAAAAAATGATGGTTAAAATCTTGGCATTTTTAATGGGGTAAGCGTGAACCTCCAAATCCGTCCCCTCCCCTCCCTGGCGCAAATCCTAGCGCAAACACTTCCCGGAACAAAATGTCCCCTCCAAATGATACAGTGTCATTTTTAATGCGCCGGCACATGCGCAAGCGCCAATTGCATGCTTTTTATCCATCTGCCATCTTCACCGCTGGCTGTGGGAGCATAATCGAGAGTTAGTGTCCATAATACGGGCTGGTTAGCGACCGCCCCTTCAATCATTTACAAATACCCGGCTATACATGAGCGGATCTAGGGGGCGACAGGTCGTACCCCACACTCGAAGAAGGCCGAATTTGGCGACATGCAATGCCATTTTCACGAAATCTAAGAACATTTATTATAATGATTTAAGTATTATTACTTATTTATTTACATTTATTAGAAAAGATCACTAATTCAGACGAAGGCGCCCACTCCACACGAAAGGCTCCCACCTGTAGAGACACTCTAGTCCGGCGCCACGCTTACAATGACATCAGTGGCAACACCCGTGGGAAATGGCACCAGGCGTGACCCGTCCCCACTTCCCCTGTGGCTCTTCTACGTTGCTGGGCGCAGGAGCCGCGGAGCCGCTGAACGCCATGCTGACGTCACCGCTGTGGACGTCACGGCTGACGTCACCGCTGTCCGTTGCCGTCGACCCGTCGCCGTCGACGAGGTCGCCGACCTGGCAGCGACGGCGGCGACACACGGATTGGTTGGTTGGTTGTTGGTTTTGCGAAGCATCGACCGTTGAGCCATGCAGCGTCGCCAATCTCTCACGCCGATTGGTCGCGGGCGAAGAGTAGCGACAGGTGAGACTCGAACCGACAGCCTTTCGATTGTGAGACGGGCAACCTACCCACAGACTACTCGCCCCCTGGCGACACATGGACAGATGACTGAAGTGAGGCCGGGCCGGGCCCGAGTGACGGCAGCGGCGGGGATGGCCGAGTGGTTAAGGTGTTGAGCTCTGGATAACGAGGTCCCGGGTCCAACACTCGCGCCGCTCGGGACATTTGTTTGTTTGTTTATTGGTTGGTTCACGACACACTTTATGCACATTCACGGCTAATGGCGCCGCCCACACTGTTTCGCCAGTGGGCCGCGGGATTGGGAAATGTCCTGACTGGCGCTAGAGTCGAACCCGGGACCTTTGGTACCCATAGCCCGACACCTTAACCACTCGGCCATCCGCACCCCGCTCGGGACATTTCCCAGTCCCGCGGCCCACCGGCGAAACAGTCTGGACGGCGCCATTAGCCGTGATCGTGCACACAGCGTGTCGCGAGGCACCCGATAAACAACGAACAACCTGAGCCCGGTACTCGCCACACAGCCCGAGTGGCGGCGAGTACTGGCTGGGTGGCGAGCTTCCACGTGGCACGCCGTCATTCGGCAACCAAGTAGAAGCTCGCCGAACTTCCACCTGGTCGCCGTCTGACGGGCTGCCCGAGCGCAGTCGGCTCGTGCCAGCCGTGCCCGTGGCGGACGGGCATGCAGAACTGTTCACCGAGCTGAGGTGGAGACCGGACACCGGCCGTGCCACCTGTCGGACACGTGCTGCCACCTGTCGGACATATGTTGCCATGTGCCTGGCATGTGCTGCCATCTTTTGGACTCGTGCTGCCACCTGTCGGACACGTGCTGCCACCTGTCGGACACGTGCTGCCACCTGTCGGACACGTGCTGCCACCTGTCGGACGTGTGCTGCCACCTGTCAGACACGTGCTGCCACCTGTCGGACATGTGCTGCCACCTGTCGAACACGTGCTGCCACCTGTCGTACACGTGGCCGAGTAGACTGCGCTGTCGTCAGCCCGGATGACACGTGCCCTGTCTATTGCCAGAACCGTGAACGACTATTGCGCTTCTTAAGGTGCGTTGCTATCAAAGACGTAGTCTTACGTCTTTGACGTAGGACGTTTCTAGACGTTCGTAGACGTAAAGAAGACCTAGGACGTCTATTTTAGACGTTCCTTGGCGCCTCAAAAAGAGTGGGGTGGCAAAACACGTTGTGAATTCGATAATCGCCCTTGGCCCCCTGTTCCTATGGTTGTTATGCATGATTGCCATACTCATAGTTGCTATGCATCGGCAGTGTCGCAGCCAGGATTTTCTTGTGAGGGCCCGACCAAACACAATGTCACGAAGCAGCTAGAATGCTTTCGACGCGCGAAACGCGCAGAACGTTTTTG
Organism: Imbricaverruca yamaguchii; assembly: GCA_034440575.1. Lineage (NCBI taxonomy): Eukaryota > Metazoa > Arthropoda > Thecostraca > Neoverrucidae > Imbricaverruca > Imbricaverruca yamaguchii. Next base: position 54,737 of record JAOTOL010000874.1, on the reverse strand, counting down.
TTTTCGGGTGATGAGCATCTAAAAATGAATCATTTCAGGTAGTACATTTTTGGTTACAAAGAGGGAGGGGCGGTCGCCCATGGCTGCGCCTCTGTACATGAAATCACTTTTTTAAAGTGCTTCCTGGCCTGACATTCCTGGCACCACAAAGCTGCTATTGCATCACATGAAATTATACAACTATTGCTTCATTGAATGATCGCTAGATGGCAGTAAGGGCGGCACAGGGAACGCTCGATGCTGACTGAAACATTCGCAGATACGAGTGCATGCGAGTTCGTTCGCGAAGACGCTTTCATCAATGACGATAGTCACACATTCACTGCTGGTTGCCTGTTGTTCTCCTGTAGTATTCGTACAATCTTTGCAGATACCTTCAGTCAATGAACGGGATAACACTGCTTACCGGCATCGGTGGAAACCGGGTCTAGTTGAAATAATTTTGCTGTAGCTGTATAAATCATGTAGAAAACAGTTTGGCGGCGTGATTTCATCCATAATCATTTATGTTTTTTTTAAAGATATTGTTCGTCTATTCCAATGAAAAGTAAACTTGCTTCCACGCGACTTTTTAGTCTTCAGGTATTAGACGAAGCTTCTCAGTTCGAAAAAAAACTGTGTGTCATTGGCATGCTTAGGAATTGCCCAGAGTTTTATGCTATGCGACACATTATATATGATAGAAAAACGAGCACAGAACCTAATGTTGAGCCTTGAATTATTCCGCATATTGCTGGTAGGACGGAGCTATCATTAATTGACTGAGCTCGTTTCTGAAGCCAGATTGTGAACCACCGGTCATCTGTCACATGTCAGCATAGGCGCACCGGGGGGCGGGCAGGGAGCCGCCCCCCCCCATGAGACCAAAGTGCTCTTTTGGCCAAAAGTGCCCTTCTGACCGCAAAGTGCCCTCTTGGACGGAATGTCTTATGTGCCCCGCCTGTGCCCTTTGGGCCCAAAACTGTCCATTTGGCCTAAAATGACATTCCCCTGTGCCCTTTCCTGTCCTATGCGGCAGTGTAAAATAATTGACCATGTGGCCTGGAAATTCACAGTTAATGGAATTGTGCTATTTCATCCTTGTCTTAGGTTTTTTTTCAATTTTGCTACAGGCGTGGGCGTACATTATACATACGACTACTAAAAAAATGTAAAATGCATGTGACTGAAGTGAAAGGCATTCCGATTTTTTAATCCTTAAGTGGCAATCCTTTATTTTCTTCCAATCTTTCACTATTCCCAAGCAACTTCTTTCTTCATCCATACAGTTAATGGTGAAGTAATTTTAGGACACTGCTATGCGGCATGGGAAATTCACGTCCACCCCTCTCCCCTCCCCCTCCCCCCTCCCCGGTCAACAAACCTTCCAGTGTGTGCCGGGCCACAAAGTGCCCTTTTGGAGTCGGCCATGTGCCCTTTTCGGTCCGGGCCCCCCATGGAAAAATCCTGGGTGCGCGCCTGCATCTCAGCCTACTTCTCTGACAGACAGGTGTGTCCCATGCAGTGGAACTGGAACTCCCTGAAACTTAGGGGAAACAAGGACGATTTTGAAGTCGATTACTTACGTGGAGCGCACATGACACTCAATGTTAAGCTCGTTCAAAGTTGGGTGGCCGCTGCCCCCTTTGTCCCCACTCACCCCCACCCCCACCCCCCACCCACTCTCCCGTCGGCTCACATACCCTTGACTCCGCGTTCATCTCCCATGCCCTCCCCTTGACTCCATGCCATCGAAATCTTTAGATGTCTGAGCCGTCACAAACGTGGACATCCTACCTCTATCGAAGGCATCAGCTGTCTCAGCTGTCACAAGTGTGGTCATCATGCCGCTATCGAAGGCTTCAGCTGTCTCAGCTGTCACAAGTGTGGTCATCATACCTCTATCGAAGGCTTCAGCTGTCTCAGCTGTCACAAGTGTGGCCATCATACCTCCATCGAAGGCTTCAGCTGTCTCAGCTGTCACAAGTGTGGTCATCATGCCGCTATTGATGCCGTGTGTCGCGTTATCACATACGGAGCCGCTTCAGGGTATGGGCCGGAGCGAAATCCTGCTGTCCGATTTATCACCCGAAATCTGGAGCGACAGGTACTGCTTGGGTAATACGTCAGCTGAGTCATGAGCCGAGTGTGAATCATACACCTACATAACCTGGCGATGACTGGCAAAGCGGAGGTGGGATTGTACTCGTTGGATTGCGTCACGTTCCTGTTTGAGTGAAGGAGAGCAGCGAAAACGCTTTCCAGGAGGAGAGATGGAAGGTAGAGGTAGCTGACAGTTAACAATGTTGCTGTTAATATAATACAGTATATGTGGTCCAACAACACAGAAGCCTATTCTAATCATTGCATCTTTCTCGAAGTCTTGTACCTCTCTGATCAGGGGCGAAGTTGTATATCCTATTGTAGCTGCCGGAGCACACACAGGTCCAAAATTAACTCCCGCGAAGGCTTCCCTCAAGAAAAGTCCATCAAGTTTTTCATTTGTATTCCAAGTGTATGCCCTTAAATCATCCAAAAGTAAAGTTACACTGATATAATCAAAGGAATGAACCTCAGAATTCCTGCATTTGGCATAATCCTTTCCTCACCCCAGCCAAAGAACGCGAAGCACGATGAAAGACTCGCAGTTACTGTTCACTAGAACATAGTATTACCAATGTACTCCTTGGCACTGTCAGGATCGTGTAGCATGTTGTGAATTAAACTTCATTTACATAAATTTCGCAGAACTTGTCTTCGTCTTCTACGAAAACTACAGCACCAAATGCATGCTAACCTAATTTAATTTCTATTATCGTGCAACCAAACCTTCCTGACCAGAATGCATCCATGAACTGTAGGCTGCGGGCCGATGATGAGGTTGGCAAGGTCAGGCCGTGTATATTTGAACATAGTAGGTGTAGCAGCAACCTGACCTACCATAACCTAATATATACCAATAATTGCACGACCGTCGTCAAGTTTATGTGCCATGGATGCATTCATGCCAGAAAGCTTAGGATTGCACCATGACGTCACCCAGTTAGGTGAACATTAAGTTGGTTCTGTATTTTTTCACCGGAGGCGAAAAACAATGGTATTTGCATGTGATATGGCAACGTGGGTCGAATGGTGCGCTGACGGGAAAAATCACTTCTTCACCTGGCCTTGGCGAAAATAATTGAATGCATAAAATGAGACCAATGAGACTTTCATCCGTGCAGGAAACGACACGGATGAATGTCATGAATGAGTAAAGCACGTGGGCCATTAAGCGGTCACGCCTAGCCACATCAAGGGAAAATTTATGAAAAGTTCCTGATTTAATTATTGGTTCGCGACATGTTTCCATATGAATGAATGAACGACTTCACTGCATTATTAGCATTTATATTCTAGTTCTGTTGTTGGTAATTTTTTTCCCTTACGAAAGCAATTGAAGGCTTGCCAGATAGCGCTTTGCCTTTATAATTTATGTTTGGTGAAAGTGGCGTGTATTGGGGCATTTTGCGTACGCATTGGCCCAACCGAGCACACGGGACTACCGGTTATTGGATTTTTTTCAATTCCAACACTTCGCCGTAAGGCTGGGAGGAACGTTTTTTAACGTTATTGTCACCTTCGCTTAGTTCCCTACAAGCTACCAGTTACTGTTGGCTGAAGCCTCCAAACAAGACGCTAATAAATGGAACTGAAGAAGACGTACAAATGAAGCTCTGGGGGAGGCGGAGTGTAGCCTTGACTCAAAGTTCCATTGTTTCCACTCCATTTACATCTTGGGTAGCTTGACGCATGGCGCCAGCGGCAAAAATGCACCTTCACGACATACGAGCACATAGAAGTCTGAACTCGGCGTGGAGGCTACAAGCACGCAATGGCAGCAAGACTTCTTTGCTGGGCCTTTGCCTTTGTTTTTGGCTTTGTCTCTGTCATTGTTGGGTGCAGAACTGAATATTGGCCGGTCACCAAGGCAGGATTTTCCCCACACATTCCCGGAGCCTCTACCGTCGGTGGTGGGGGGGGGCGATGTTCCGATGACTGCTGTGACGACATTTGCCAAACTTTGGCTAAGTTTGCAACTCAGCCGACGTCTAAGTTTGCAAATTGTATTCCAATTATAGGTTGAGCATATGTAGCCGACAAATGTTCTGGCGTGGCACTCGGTGCTCAACCAACAATCTCATTTTCCCATGATAGTTCTCAGAAAGCTATAGTCTTCGCTATAGCTTTCTGAGACGTGGCACCATTAGCAAACGACTTGACTTTACTACTCTGGGTAATGATCATGCGATCACGTGATCACGTGACGAAAAGGTAGTTCAAAAAGTGGAAAAGTGAGCGTAAAACGAATCTCCTGTGTACTCCTGGTGGCTGAGCAACCGGATATGGCTGTGGTGCCATATTGATGTGCCGCCTTCTGAATTGAAATACAAGGGAATAAGACAGCGATGGCATGCGCCGCGTCGCATCACGAAGCACCCCCCCATTCCCCCCATTCCCCTCGGCAGCTGACACAGCTGACCCCCACGTGATCCCGAGCAAGGCGCGACTGAAAGCCGCCGCCATCCTCAGCCGCTGGCTGATGCCGCTCAGCCTGTCTCCTGCCGACACGAGCCACCAGCCACCAGCACCAGCACCAGCACCAGCACCAGACCAGCACACCAGCACCAGCACCAGTACCAACGGTGGACACCAGGTGACCAGAACGGACACAGCACCAGTACCAACGGTGGACACCAGCGGTGGACACCAGCAACCAGCGGTACATACCAGCGGTGGACACCAGCGGTGGACACCAGCACCAGTGGACAAGCGTGGACACTGGACACCAGCGGTGGACACTAGCGGTGGACACACGGCAAGCGGTGGACACCAGCGGTGGACACTGGCGGTGGACACTGGCGGCTTCGTTATTGGCATGGCTGGAGATGCCGGGCAAGTCGGGGTCGGTACCCCTGGTTTGGTATCTGGTTAATTTTAATTTGTCATTTTTCACTCAATCCGAAAATTGTCCGACCCGAAGCCCCCCCGCCGCCCCCAGGGGGCAAAGGGCAATGTCCCCGTCCTACCATGAATGAGGCCTGTTTTGTCAATATGTCCCACCGAAATGATATTTTCTAGAAATTTAAGAACGTTTCATTAGATATGTGTTGTCCTAACAGACCCAGCGAATGTTAGTGGCTCAAATCTCATGAGTTTTTTTTCGAAACAGGAGGAAGCAAACTGTCAAATTTGCACCTGAGCCAGTATTCTGGATCCGCCCCTGTCCCCAGCCCCTCTTGGTGAGCGATCTCCAGCGTTGTGGTGTGGGGCTCTGGTTCGGTGTGTTGTGAGGCTGCTGACGTTATAGTGCTGAGGCCCTGGCTCGGTGTGTTGTGAGGTTGTTGACGTAGTGCTGAGGCTCTGGTTCGGTGTGTTGTGAGGCTGCTGACGCTGCAGTGCTGAGGCTTTGGTTCGGTGTGCTGTGGGGCTGCTGACGTTGTAGTGCTGAGGCTCTGTTCGGTGTGTTGTGAGGCTGCTGACGTTATAGTGCTGAGGCTCTGGTTCGGTGTGTTGTGAGGTTGCTGACGTTATAGTGCTGAGGCTCTGGTTCGGTGTGTTGTGAGGCTGCTGACGCTGTAGTGCATTTCCCGCTAGACACACAGATATTCTTGGATTTGCGTGGTGATGTTGCTTCCCGGCCACCTTCAGCTGGGAAGAAGGGCCGCCAAAAGGACGCCAACGTCCGCAGCCTCGTGGGGAAGTGAGTGCCGCTGTGAGTGCCGCTGTGGTGTCGTTGTGAGTGTTACTGTGAGTGCCTCTTGTGAGTGCCGCTGTAGCGTGCGCTGTGGTGTATTACTGTGAGTGCCGCTATGAGTGCCGCTGTGAGTGCCGCTGTGAGTGCCGCTGTGAGTGTTACTGGGGCTCTGTGAGTGTCACTGTGAGTGCCGCTGTGAGTGCCGCTGTGAGTGCCGCTGTGAGTGTCGTTGTGAGTGTTACTGTGAGTGCCTCTGTGAGTGCCGCTGTGAGTGCCGCTGGGTGTATTACTGTGAGTGCTGCTGTGAGTTCCACTGTGAGTGCCGCTGTGAGTGTCGCTGTGAGTGCCTCTGAGTGCCGCTGTGTGTCGCTGTGGTGTTTGTGAGTGTTACTGTGAGTGCCGTTGGAGTACACTGTAGTGCCGCTGTGAGTGCGGGCCTGTATGCGTTGCTCTGGTGTCGTGTGGACTGTGCGTGCTGGGGCCTGTGTGCTGGGTGCCGTGAGTGCCGCTGTGAGTGCCCGACTGTGAGTGCCGCTGTGAGTGCTGCCGCTGTGAAGTGCCGCTGTGGAGTGCCGCTGTGAGTGTTACTGTGAGTGCCGCTGTGAGTGCCGTTGTGAGTGCCGCTGTGAGTGCCACTGTGAGTGCCGCTGTGAGTGCCGCTGTGAGTGCCGCTGTGAGTGCCGCTGTGAGTGAATGCCACTGTGAGTGCCACAGTGAGTGCCGCTGTGATTGTTGCGGTGAGTGTCCCGAAACAATGCCACACCGTGCCCCAACACGCTGCCGTTTTCCAAAGTTTGTAGCCGCCAGTAGCTCGCCTGCTTCCCTCGCTCGCCCAGCTCTCTCAGAGACGCCCAGCTCTCTCAGTGACATCCCGCTTGTTAAATTATGCAATTGTTTTGTACCGTGAACTTAATACAAGTGTGCGATGAACACGGATAATTTGTATGTATGACGGAGCGAGCTCGAAACACTCAAACACCTGTGCAAGGTCCTCCCCCAAATAATTACCGATTTTCATGTGGCACCCTATGTAGTAGCTCCCCGTGTTTCCTTTTCATAATGTTATCATCTGTAACATATTTAGCCTCCCACCCCTTCCAACCTCCCTATCTTGAAAGCACGGACGGTGATGCTGGAGGGTCTATAGGGATCAAGATCCAAGCTGAGACAATGTCAGAGTTTGTCGCGTCGACAATGAACCAAGCAACCTTAGGCGTGAAATGGTCATGGCGGACAATAAAGCTCTAAATATGGCCACAGCAGATGGTCCGCCGTACATCTCAAATATGGCCACAGCATATGGTTTAAATATCGCACAGCATAGGTTCGCGATGGTCCAAATATGTCCAGAGCAGATGATTCGCCGTACGGCTCAAATATGTCCATAGCAGATGATTCTCCGTACGGCCAAAATATACAACGAACTAACCAACTGCCCATCAAGTCTAAGAACACTGGTAAAGTACTACTGGCTATGCTGGCACAATACTACTTACTACATCGCTGGTAAAATATCACAGGCTCGGGTGTTTTTTTTTTTGTATGCTTTTCAGGAGACAAGTTACGATTAGGTGAGCGATTTAAGCTTTTAAAAATGCGAGCCATAATACCGGTACAACACTAGCTGCTTCATGCTGTTATGGGAGAGGAGTGTGGGTTGCAACTGGAGACTCATGGGCCCATTTGTTCTCCAATATTTATTATGTGTTAAAAGACAGAGAAATTGCAATCTCCCATTAGAAGCAGCTGTACAAAATGCCTAAAACATCCTTCTGACTCCTGGAAATGTCACTAGCGAAAGATCCCAAAACATTTTGACCCCAATTTGAATATAAGTTCGCCGCCATTGTATGGTAGCATACCACTGGTAGCACTGCGATGTAACCACTGGTTGCGCCGGCACCACACCTACCACTAGTAGCACCGATGCAAAACACTGGCTGCACTGGTACCATACCACTAGACACACCGGTACCTTTCTACACGTTACACTGATGGCATGCACTGAGACATAAACATTGGGAAGTTACAATTTTGAACCTGGCCGCCCATGTTCGTGGTGGAATCCGAGTGGGAGGGACGGGGAGGGGGGTCGCAATTTCCATTTCTTCGCTCACAGCCGGGGCCCGTAGGTGTTTCGACACTTGCACATACAGAGAAAACCGCATCCATCCCTCAAAAGGGTCAATCATCTATCTTGACAAGGAAATAAATACAAAAAGAAGTCCGTTGCAAAAAAAAGGAAGAAATATTCCACGAGCCAACAAAAAAAATACGCAGGCAATGCCCGTGCGCCCCCGCCCGCGGCAATGCTATCGCAGGATCGGGCTGGAGTATTGCCGCAGATCCGACACTACACTCGGTGGACCGACTGAGGGTCGGTCGGTCCGTCCAGCCCCCTCATCTCAAACCGGCACCACGAGCGGGAGACGACTGCTCCTTCCCGCCAGCCGCTTCTTCCCAGCCCACCTCTCGGCGCCACAGGCCCCGCCCACTGACCGGCAGGCTCCGCCCCTCCCCGCCCCCTCCACTGGCGGCATCGACCCGGCCGGGGAGCGAGATCCCCGGGTTTGTCTTCATCATTGCCGGCCGACGGAATTTACGACGCGGCGTTGCCATGGCGACGCCGGCGCCCGGCTCGAGGCGTTCTGCTAAATGTCGGCGCACTGAATCTGTGAATCAGTCACTCATGGAGCGCCCCTGGGTGTTGGAAGCGGCGTGGGTATCTGAGGACTGAGGCCAATTTCACCATCACAGGTGGTGTAGTCACACGGAATTTGATGCGAATACACCTTTAGGTAATCTTGTTCAATTATATTTAATGTAGTACAAGATAGTTAATTCATTAAATTTCATCTGATCCGACAGCTGGCTGGCAGTGAGCTCATAGTGACTTAAATACTTTGTTGATACAAAGAATGTGTGAGGGGTAATACTCGAAGATTACCCAAAGGTGTATTCACACCAAATTTGGTGTAAATGCACAGCTTGTGATATTGGTGAAATTGGCCCCAGGATGTAACTAACCATTTGTGTCATCTAGAAACTACCAATATCGATTCAAATCAATCGGTTTAATGACAATCGCCATGGTCGTCAAAGATGGCAAGCTCTTGCAGAGAATTGCTAGCAGACAGTTGCGAATGCGAACAGAGGTATCAGCTGGTGACCACTTCTGGAATTTCAACACTGCACTTAGATAGTCACATGGAAACCGAAAGCGAGTTCTATCTTCACCCGCCCACAACAGCCATAGGATCTATCAGACACCTGATATCATCTTTCGATCTCCACTGTAATTATATGTCTACGTGAAGTTTCCAAACTTGCATCCTTAGTTGAGACCCATCAACAATGCGTGCATTATTATTGGTAGCAGTATGTGCAATCTCCAATGAATAGTCAAGCTTGCGATTGTTGCACGCAGGTGTTAAGATTCTTAACCGATCGTTGCACAACAGTGATAAATTATTCGTGAAATAGAGTGGAATATGTCACTTTCTGAGCACTCAATCGACATCCTTCTCAAAGAAGTATCGACATCCTGCTTCGTGATGCTTCCTTACGAAGTCTTCTCTTTTAGAGCAGTATCTCGTTTATAAGTATCATGCTCATGCTCTCGAGAGGGAATAGTGATACACCAACATTTCGCAACTCAATTTCAGGTAAATGGATTACCTCTAGTGTGATGTTGCATAAAACGGTGTTTCTACCATAGGTTTTTATCACTATCCCGAATATATCGCTTGCTAAATTATGAATCTGAAAACAAATGATAAAGGTGCCGTCGTAAGTGCGTCATTGGCTCAAATTTGCACCTGAAAGATATCAAAAACATTTTAAGTGACATAATTTCCATGGCAAATTTTTTACATCCTACTGTTCTCGTTTCGACATCTGACACCTAACGAAAACCCATTATTTTAACCCTGTTGCACAAACACAGGGACACTAGCAGGGCAACAATGTAGCCTGCCCGTGCAAAACGTGCGTGGTCGCGAAGGCGTGTTTAGTGTTCACGACATTTCTCGGTCGCGTATCGGGTGGAGACAGCATGTGATTTACCAGTGGATCGGGTATGACTTTGACCGCGAGACAGATTTCCCCACAACTACCGCATCCTTCCGTGGTAGGTACTTGAATGTTTTGAACGCAAGATGGCATCCACAATTTGCGCGAGAATTTGTATATCAGCATAACTGCAAGATCGTGCTTAAACCGCTGTCCTTTTCCCTCCATTCTTTTCTGAATAGGACCAAATGTTGATACTTTCAAGAGCAATGAAGCAAAGAAATGCATTGCTCGTTCGCCTGTAACGAAGTAAAAAAAAATATAAGTAAAGTTACGCATTGATACTTTCCGCCAACCTGCGTCCGTTTTTCGGTCTATAGCTGGCAGTGCATGATGAATATTATACTTGTTGGAACAACATATAACAATAATTTGTCACCAAGACAACTTTCGATAGAGCTGGAACATCCCACTTCTAAGCTGCTCAATTTTAAGTGGTAATAACTTTAGGCTAAGAATAACTGACTTGTGGTTTCATGATGTTTATGACTTATGTAAACTTCTGTAATCTATTGTAATGCACAATACAAGACTACTTACAAATGACAAAAGCAAATTATTTGTACAGGCATGATGTATATATGATTAAAATGGTTGTGACACAACCACTGGCATGTCTAGGAGGCAGCGAACCATGTCCTCCCAAAAAAGCAGTTTTCCGAACGTTTGCACGAGAATTGCATTTTCTAGAACGCTAGGACCATTTTATTAACACAAAAAAAACATTGCCTTAAACGGACCCACCGAACGTTAGCCGTTCAAATTAGAAGCTTTTTTTAAATCGGAGATAACCAGAATTGAAATTCCCCCACCTCCCGCCCAACTGGTCGAAAACCAGCCTTCTGGATCGCCCAGTGACCACAACTAAATTCAATGAAAACGACGGAAATGACACTCTGACTTTGTTGTGCTGACATGTGTATTCCTTGAAGCTGGGTGCGTGCATCGTTTTGCAGCGCACTCTGGTTTTCGCCGCAGTCGTGGAATATTTTGAAGGCGTGTATTCCGAACGCTGGATTTTTTTCCCGGGCTCGTTCGGTGATTTCACGTGACATCACCGAACGGCCTGTAGTTTCACGTTCGGTGTTTCACGTGCCATATTCCCGGCGCTTGGTTTTCACGAACTAGTTCGGCTGCATTCCGGCTGCCTGAGGCGGTAAGCTCCCGTATGTGTTTGGTATGCGAACTTAAACTTAAAACTTAAACTTAAACTGCGCAGCGTCTCAGGCTCCGACGTTTGAACTGGTGCACTCCGTCAGTACAGTTGTTTGTCATGTCATACCGTGTCATTGTGTTGCACGTTAATGAGACATATGCGTGCTGGTGATGTCAAAATTCGCAACGCGCCGTGCTTCGAACATACGACGAGAGAAGGAATCAAACTCGATGTCGGCGCATGTGGCTGTGCCGCGATCTTTTGGCATTAAAAACAAAAGAATTGTGTGCATGGTAGCTGGTCAAAATTGGTGTTGGTTTTGTCTGCGCGCGTTCGATGGTTTCACGCGATTCCCAGCGCTCGATTTTCCCTAATTAGTTCCGTGTTTTGGAGCGGTATATTCCTCGGAGCCTGAAGCTACACCATAACCGTGCGGTGGTTAGCGCGACAAATTCTCCGGAGCCAGGAGCACCGCGACCGAAAAAAAAAACTACTACTTTGAGATTGCGGAAGTGTGTAATTTATTGTGCAAACATTTCTTGGCAGACTGCCGGCATATGGCTATGTACGCAGCGATGATGAGCGGCTATTCAGTGCGTTCCACTCGGACAGGTAAAGTAGACTAGATTGTGTAAGTCCGGCACACGGGGATAGCGGATTCATCCAGCGCCCTGACGTAACATTTGCTAAATGACTGGACACGTTAATGGCACTTGGAACTTACCTAAGCCGATGCTTTCGATTCGCGGCAATGCAGGTTTTCGGTGCGACTGGGTCCCAATAATTATCCGGCTTTCTCCGTGGCTGGAATTCCTGATCGGAGCCCGTGCGACTTGCTCGGACCATTTTCCCTTCTCCCATTGGTACGTACCTTCCTACCCGCCTTCAGATATTACCGCGTGCTCCACCTTCAACCTTTATATGGCTGTGACAAGGCGCACCAGCACGTATATGGCGCATCTGCAACCAAATATATGCACAGGGCATCGCATTACGTCATCAGTAGCTGCAATGCTCGCCGTTCGCGATGGCTGTCGCTCGTTTACATATCCAGATCGGCAATGGACATGATACGTGCAACTCACCCATATGCAAGAGCCGTTCACCGCTACTATTTCGGGTAGACTACTCGCCTGCTTTGCCGCCTACCACAGGCCATACAATTTTTCGGTATCCTTTGCGGCTTTACGACCGCTCGTGACCTCGCCAATAGGGGCGTAAACGCCGCGCGCTTATTATCGTAAAATGCGCCTTATTGGCAAGTGTGCGGCGAACGTCCATCGATGTCTGAGGCACGGCGGCTGCAGGCCACTGCCACAGGACAGTGGGCACAGAACACTGCTACTACAGAACACTGCCACAGGACAGCAGTTACAAAAACTGCCACAGGACAGCAGTTACAAAAACTGCCACAGGACAACAGTTACAAAAACTGCCACAGGACAGCAGTTACAAAACACTGCCACAGGACACTGCCACAGGACACTGCCACAGGATAGCGGCTACAGAACACTGCCACAGGACACTGCCACAGGACACTGCCACAGGACACTGCCACAGAACACTGCCACAGAACACTGCCACAGGACAGCGCCACAGGACAGCGGCTACAGAACACTGCCGCAGAACACTGCCACAGGACACTGCCACAGGACAGCGGTTACAAAACACTGCCACAGGCCACAGCTACAGGACACTACCACAGGACACTGCCACAGGACACTGCCACAGGACACTGCCACAGGACAGCGGCTACAGAACACTGCCACAGGACACTGCCACAGGACGGCGGCTACAGAACACTGCCACAGAACACTGCCGCAGGACGGCGGCTACAGAACACTACTACAGAACACTGCCACAGGACGGCGGCTACAGAACACTACTACAGAACACTGCCACAGGACACTGCCACAGGACGGCGGCTACAGAACACTACTACAGAACACTGCCACAGGACGGCGGCTACAGAACACTACGGCCCTACTGCTCTAACCGCAACCGTTCCTGCCGCCCCTTGGGTGGACCTCACCTCTGGGAATTGAAGGAGATCCCCTACGAAGATGTCTTGGCGTATACGCACGGTCGAACCAAGAATTATTATAGTAGATACCAAACTAGGTATGTACACGAAGATACAGTGCAGCGGCCTTGATACCGCGGTGCTCCATTGTTATTGAGAGGGATCAATACATCCTGTTGAGCCGACGAATTTAGGTGAAGGCGGAATCGTGATAAGCGATGACCTGCAGGCGATTTCAGTGACGCACTTAGGCTTTCAAATTCTCTGTTTGAAAAGTGTTTCCGCCCGGGCTCGAACCGGGGACCTTCCGCGTGTGAGGCGGACGTGATAACCACTACACTACGGAAACGGATGACTGCCGATCCTCCTGGGACGATTTCACGGGCGACGGTGGCAACATCACGAGGACGCCCTTCAGGTAACTTACTGTGTAGGTGCCATCATTAAGGTATCCCTAATGTGTCCATAAAATGTCTCTAAGGTGCCCTAAGGTGTCCCTAAGGTCAGGACTGTCCCTATGCCGGCTGTCCCTAGCCTGACCTCTTATATCGGATCGGATTGCTGCTCTAAGGCCCGCAAGGTGCAAGGATTAATTCCAACAAACGTCTTGTTTATCCCATGCGAGCTCTCTACAACGCCAACACCGATAGTGCGTTGGTTAATGTAACTTCAAACTCCCATAGTCTTCATTTATGTAATTATTCCGCCAATGCATCGCTCGAAAACTTGGTATCTTTCACCAAAAGCTAGCAGGATAGTCAACAGCCGGTTGCCATGGCTACCACGCACGCTGCTCCTGGCACCCTCCTCTTGCGGAAAAAAAAACAAGCGCAAGTCCTTTCGACCCTCGGATGCGGAATGGTGACGATGTGACACGTTTTTGGAGCGAAAGCAAAGTTTGAATGACTGTGCTTCCCATTAATTTCCAGTTCGTCGCCCACTTGATATCTATTGCCATGTTCTCTCAATTTTGAAACGGTGGAATGCTTTTATCGTTTGCTGCTACACAGTACTCGGAATGTTGTACAACAAGTTGTAGCTTGCACAAGTAAAACTGTGTGGTAAATTGATATAGCCTGCATCAGCGTGTTTCCGCCCGGGCTCGAACCGGGGACCTTCCGCGTGTGAGGCGGACGTGATAACCACTACACTACGGAAACGGCTAACTGCAGACCCTCCTGAGACGATTTCACGGGCAACGGTGGCACCATCACGAGGAGGTCCATCAGGCATCCTTGAGACGTCCTTTCTTTGTAGGTGCCGTCATTAAGGCATCCCTAATGTGTCCATAAAGTGTATATAATGTGCCCTAAGGTGTCTCTAAGGTCAGGACGGTCCCTATGCCGGCTGCCCCTAGCCTGACCTCTTATATTGGATCGGATTGCTGCTCTAAGGCCAGCAAAGTGCAACGATTAATTTTAAGAAACGCCTTGATTATTCCCTGCGCCCACTCTACAACTCTAACTCCGATAGTGCGTCGGTTAATGCAACTTCAAACTCCCATAGTCTTCATTTATGTAATTATTCCGCCAATGCATTGCTCGAAAACTTGGTATCTTTCACCAAAAGTTAGCAGGATAGTCAACAGCCGGATGCCATGGCTACCACACACGCTGCTACTGATACCCTCCTCTTGCGGAAAAAAACAAGCGCAAGTCCTTTCGACCCTCGGATGCGGAATGGTGACGATGTGACACATTTTTTTAGCGAAAGCAAAGTTTGAATGGCTGAGCTTCCCCTTAATTTCCAGTTCGTCGCCCACTTGATATCTTTTTAGTTGTCTGTTATTATTGCCATGTTCTCTCAACTTTGTAACGGTGGAATGCTTTTATCGTTTGCTGCTACACACTACTCGGAATGTTGTACAACATGTTGCAGCTTGCACAAGTAAAACTGTGTGGTAAATTGATATAGCCTGCATCAGCTTAATCAGCATGTATCAACATCATCCTGTATCAACGTTTTGTAGACCGGCAATGAAATATGATAAACACAGAATTACCTCTTCTTACTAAGGTTTTTGTTAAAAAGTGCGTTAATAAAAATACTGCATAACGCTGCTACAGGACGGCGGTTGAAAAACACTGCTACCGAACACTGCCACATGACGGCGGCTGAACAGCACTGCTACAGAACACTGCTACAGAACACTGCTACAGAACACTGCAACAAAACACTACTAGCCAGAACACTGCTACAGAACATTGCTACAGAATATTGCTACAGAACATTGCTACATAATCCAGAACACTGCTACAGAACACTGCTACAGAACACTGCTACAGAACATTGCTACAGAACACTGCTACAGAACACTGCTACATAGATACCAACAGCCCACTGCATATGTGTATATTGTTCTTGTTGTTGCTGTTCTTATTGCTGTTGTTGTCGCAAGCCGACACTGTCTGTGGAGAAGACGTGACGGAGGGGTAACAAACCCTCGTCGCCGCCCCAATGCATGCATGCACTAGGGAAGGCAGCAAAACCTGGTTCATTGGCAGCAGCTGGACAAATTCAGGCTTCGCGCACGTTCGTAATCACAGGCATGCCTGGCCGTCGCCACCGTTGAGGTCGCTGGAGTTTGGACCCCGCCTGAGATGGGTGACGATCACGGCTCTGCTGCTCTGACGGCAACCGTTCCTGCACCCTTGGCTGGACCTCACCTCCGGGAACCGAGGGAGACGACCCCCTGCTAAATTGTCTTTGGCTGTACCCACGATCTAACCAAGAAATATGATAGTAGATACTGAACTTTCAGCAAGATGCGAGATGAATATGCAGCGGCCTTTAAACGTCGTTGCACCTCTGTTATTGAGAGCCATCGGTACAGTCTGAGAGGCGAACCAACTTTGTTTAAGATGGGATTGTTTGTACGCACGCAGTATCGGAGCGCATGGCTTTGCAGTGTTTCTGATTAAAAGTGTTTCCGCCCGGGCTCGAACCGGGGACCTTCCGCGTGTGAGGCGGACGTGATAACCACTACACTACGGAAACGGATATGCCATTCGATCCTCCTGGGACGATGTCATAGGCAACGGTGGCACCATCACGAGGACGTCCTTCAGGCAACTTCCTGTGTAGGTGCCGTCATTAACCAGCGCACGTCCGGGGGAGGGCAGATATCTGCCCCCTCAGGCTTTTCCGCATTTGCCGCCAAACTAATCGGGTTAGCGAGGCCAAACCTCGTATGGATGTTCATTGGTCTTTTCCGCATATCCTCATACATTTTAACCCTGGGTCATCTCAGGTCAGGTCACCAGGTCAGGCGAAGTAACTCAACTACACTTGGAGTTCTAGGTGGCATAACTTCCACAGTAATTGGGCGATCGATTCCAGCTTATAACACGTACCATGATCTCATCAGTGACCATAATATGTATATCGATTTTTTTCGTAGCATTGACCTTAAGTCAGGTCGCGGTCATGGCTTTCGATTATAGGGCTATGGTAAAATATACAAATGTGTCCTGGTTACATATTTGCGCTCGGAATGATCTGACAACGGTTTTGGCATCACAGGCCCAGGATAGATGTCACAGGACACTGCCACAGGATTACAACAGGACACTGCCAGTAAGTACAAAACACTGCCACAGGACACTGTCACAGGACACTGCCACAGGACAGCAGTAAAAAAAACTCACAGGACAGCAGTTACAAAACACTGCCACAGGACAGCTGCTACAGAACACTGCTACAGAACACTGCCACAGGACAGCAGTTACAAAAACAGTGCCACAGGACACTGCCACAGGAACAACAGCTACAAAACATGCACGGAAGCTGCCACAGAACACTGCCACAGGACACTGCCAAACACTGCCACAGGACACTGCCACAGGAACATTGCCACAGGACACTGCCACAGGACAGCGGATACAAAAACACTGCCACAGGACAGCGGCAAAACACTGCAACGGAACAGCGGCTACAGAACACTGCCACAGGACACTGCCACAGGACACTGTCACAGGACAGCGGCTACAGAACACTGCCACAGAACACTGCCACAGGACGGTGGCTACAGAACACTACTGCCCTACTGCTCTAACCGCAACCGTTCCTGCCGCCCCTGGGGTGGACCTCACCTCTGGGAGTTGAAGGAGATCCCCTACGAAGAAGTCTTGGCGTATACGCACGGTCGAACTAACAATTATGATGGTAGATACCAAACTAGGTATGTACACGATGATACTGTGCAGCGGCCTTGACACCGCGGTTCTCCATTGTTATTGAGAGCGATCAATACATCTTGTTGAGCCGACGAACTTAGGTGAAGGTGGAATCGTGATAAGCGATGATCTGCAGGCAATCAGTGTCGCACCTTAGGCTTTCAAATTCTCCGTTTCAAAAGTGTTTCCGCCCGGGCTCGAACCGGGGACCTTCCGCGTGTGAGGCGGACGTGATAACCACTACACTACGGAAACGGATGACGGCGGATCCTCCTGGGACGATTTCACGGATGACGGTGCCAACATCACAAGGACGCACTTCAGGTAACTTACTGTGTAGGTGCCATCATTAAGGTATCCCTAATGTGTCCATAAAATGTATCTAAGGTGCCCTAAGGTGTCCCTAAGGTCATGACTGTCCCTATACCGGCTGTCCCTAGCCTGACCTCTTAGATCGGATCGGATTGCTGCTCTAAGGCCCGCAAGGTACAAACGATTAATTTCAACAAACGCCTTGTTTATCCCCTGCGCCCACTCTACAACTCTAACTCCGATAGTGCGTGGGTTAATGTAACTTCAAACTCCCATAGTCTTCATGTATGTAATTATTCCGCCAATACATCGCTGGAAAACTTGGCATCTTTTACCATACGTTAGCAGGATAGTCGACGGCCGATTGCCATGACTACCACAAACGCTGCTACTGGCACACTCCTCTTGCTGGGAAAAACAAGCGCAAGTCCTTTCGACCCTCGGATGCGGAATGGTGACGATGTGACACGTTTTTGGAGCGAAAGCAAAGTTTGAATGGCTGTGCTTCCCATTAATTTCCAGTTCGTCGCCCACTTGATATCTTTTTAGTTGTCTGTTACTATTGCCATGTTCTCTCAATTTTTAAACGGTGGAATGCTTTTATCGTTTGCTGCTACACAGTACTCAGAATGTTGTACAACAAGTTGTATCTTCCACCAGTAAAACTGTGTGGTAAATTGATATAGCCTGCATCGGCGTAATCAGCATGTATCAACATCATCCTGTATCAACGTTTTGTAGACCGGCAATGAAATATAATGAACACAGAATTACCTCTTCTTACTAAGGTTTTTGTTAAAAAGTACGTTAATAAAAATATTGCATAACTCTGCTACAAGACGGCGGTTAAAAAACACTGCTACCGAACACTGCCACATGACGGCGGCTGAACAGTACTGCTACAGAACACTGCTACAGAACACTGCTACAGAACACTGCTACAGAACATTACTACAGAACACTGCTACAGAACACTGCTACAGAACACTGCTACAGAACACTGCTACAGAACACTGCTACAGAATACTACTGCAGAACATTGCTACAGAACATTGCTACAGGACACTGCCACATAGATCAACGCCCCTGCATATGTGTATATCGTTGTTGTTGTTGCTGTTCTGATTAAAAGTGTTTCCGCCCGGGCTCGAACCGGGGACCTTCCGCGTGTGAGGCGGACGTGATAACCACTACACTACGGAAACGGATGGCATGTGACCCTCCTGGGACGATGTCATAGGCAACGGTGGCACCATCACGAGGACGTCCTTCAGGTAACTTCCTGTGTAGGTGCCGTCATTAACCAGCGCACGTCCGGGGGAGGGCAGATATCTGCCCCCTCAGGCTTTTCCTCATTTGCCGCCAAACTAATCGTGTTAGCAAGGCCAAACCTCGCATAGCTGTTCATTGGTCTTTGCCGCATATCCTCATATATTTTTAACCCTGGGTCGTCTCAGGCCAGGTCACTAGGTCAGGCGAAGTGACCCAACTTCACTTGGAGTTCTAGGTGGCATAACTTCCACAGTAATTGGGCGATTGATTCTAACTTATACACGTCATGATCTCATCAGTGACCATAATATGTATATCGATTTTTTCGTAGCATTGACCTTAAGTCAGGTCGCGGTCATGGCTTCCGATTATAGGGCTATGGTAAAATATACAAATGTGTCCTGGTTACATATTTGCGCTCGGAATGATTTGACAACGGTTGTGGCATGTAGCTGGAAGCTATGCTTCAATGTTACCGCTGACATTTTGCTCAGTGACATCACCAAGGTCATCTGATGTCACCTGAGATCACTTCACATGTATGCGCATTATATCGCACTGCATTGAGCTAGAAGGCTGAAATTACCGTCATTGTGCTTGTATCGCCAAGACGTGTCGATTGATACATTACCTGACCTCCCTAGGCGACTTCATGGCCTTGACCTGAGGTCATGACTGCATGACCTTAACCTGAGTTTCGGTTGACCTGACCTTAACTTGCACACGCCTATTGTCGGTGGCGCATTTCAAGGACTGTCGAATAGCGTTCGCCGTTTGTTTCTATCTGATACAGGTCCAGACTGATATGTGTGAATACTGAGTCCTACCTGATCTGCTACAGAACATTGACTACAGAACACCCAGAATCAACGCCCCTGCATATGTTGACCTGAGCGAAAACACTGTCTACCGAGAACACTTGCGAGTGGCAAAGCTCGTCACCCCCCAAGCATGCATGCCAGGAAGGCAGCAAAACCTGGTTCCGTTTGTCGCAGCTAGACAAAGTTCTATCGCGCACGTTCGTAATCAGGCAGACATGCCCGTCGCCACCGTTGACATCGCTGGAGTTGGCCGGCCCCCGGACGATGGGGGGCCCCTCTGCGAGTGTTAACGACGCGCCGTCTTTTCCGGCCAAATGCTGACACCCCGCTCCGGGGAGGAGGGCGAGTCTCACTGCTAAATTGTCTAAAGAGCACCCCAATCTTAAAATCCAAACTAAGATTCGAACGAAAACGAATGAGGTGCCATCGGAATCGTTTGCACCCTACGCGAGCAACGCAGCGCGTGGCTTGCAGCACGTTTCTCCCGATTCAAAGTGTTTCCGCCCGGGCTCGAACCGGGGACCTTCCGCGTGTGAGGCGGACGTGATAACCACTACACTACGGAAACGACTAACCGGCGGCCCTCCTGGGACGATGTCATAGGCAACGGTGGCACCATCACGAGGACGTCCTTCAGGTAACTTCTTGTGTAGGTGCCGTCATTAACCAGCGCACGTCCGGGGGGAGGGCAGATATCTGCCTCCCTCAGGCTTTTCCTCATTTGCCGCCAAACTAATCGGGTTAGCAAGGCCAAACCTGGCATAGCTGTTCATTGGTCTTTTCCGCATATCCTCATACATTTTAACCCTGGGTCATCTCAGGTCAGGTCACCAGGTCAGGCGAAGTAACCAACTACACTTGGAGTTCTAGGTGGCATAACTTCCACAGTAATTGGGCGATCGATTCCAGCTTATAACACGTACCATGATCTCATCAGTGACCATAATATGTATATCGATTTTTTCGTAGCATTGACCTTAAGTCAGGTCGCGGTCATGGCTTTCGATTATAGGGCTATGGTAAAATATACAAATGTGTACTGGTGGCATATTTGCGCTCGGAATGATGTGACAACGGTTTTGGCATGTCACAGGACACTGCCACAGGACAGCGGATACAAAACACTGCAACGGGACAGCGGCTACAGAACACTGTCACAGGACACTGCCACAGGACACTGCCACAGGACAGCAGTTACAAAACACTGCCACAGGATAGCAGTTACAAAACACTGCCACAGGACACTGTCACAGGACATTGCCACAGGACAGCAGTTACAAAACACTGCCACAGGACACTGCCACAGGACAGCGGATACAAAGCACTGCAACGAGACAGCAGCTACAGAACACTGCCACAGGACACTGCCACAGGACACTGCCACAGGACGGCGGCTACAGAACACCGCCACAGGACGGCGGCTACAGAACACTACGGCCCTACTGCTCTAACCGCAACCGTTCCTGCCGCCCCTTGGGTGGACCTCACCTCTGGGAATTGAAGGAGATCCCCTACGAAGATGTCTTGGCGTATACGCACGGTCGAACAAATAATTATTATGGTAGATACCAAACTAGGTATGTACACGAAGATACAGTGCAGCGGCTTGGACACCGCGGTGCTCCATTGTTATTGAGAGGGATCAATACATCTTGTTGAGCCGACGAATTTAAGTGAAGGTGGAATCGCAATAAGCGATGATCTGCAGGCAATCAGTGTCGCACCTTTAGGCTTTCAAATTCTCTGTTTGAAAAGTGTTTCCGCCCGGGCTCGAACCGGGGACCTTCCGCGTGTGAGGCGGACGTGATAACCACTACACTACGGAAACGGATGACTGCCGATCCTCCTGGGACGATTTCACGGGCGACGGTGGCAACATCACGAGGACGTCCTTCAGGTAGCTTACTGTGTAGGTGCCGTCATTAAGGTATCCCCAACGTGTCCATAAAATGTATCTAAGGTGCCCTAAGGTGTCCCTAAGGTCAGGACTGTCCCTATGCCGGCTGTCCATAGCCTGACCTCTTATATCAGATCGGATTGCTGCTCTAAGGCCAGCAAAGTACAACGATTAATTTCAAGAAACGCCTTGATTATCCCCTGCGCCCACTCTACAACTCTAACTCCTATAGTGCGTGGGTTAATGTAACTTCAAACTCCCATAGTCTTCATTTATGTAATTATTCCCGCCAATGCATCGCTCGAAAACTTGATCGAAATCTCGAAATCTTTCACCAAAAGCTAGCAGGATAGCCAACAGCCGGTTGCCATGGCTACCACACACACTGCTACTGGCACCCTCCTCTTGCGGAAAAAACAAGCGCAGGTCCTTTCGCCCTCGGATGCGGAATGGTGACGATGTGACACATTTTTGGAGCGAAAGCAAAGTTTGAATGGCTGTGCTTCCCTTAATTTCCAATTCGTCGCCCACTTGATACCTTTTTAGTTGTCTGATACTA
This sequence comes from Imbricaverruca yamaguchii, assembly GCA_034440575.1. Classification (NCBI taxonomy): domain Eukaryota; kingdom Metazoa; phylum Arthropoda; class Thecostraca; family Neoverrucidae; genus Imbricaverruca; species Imbricaverruca yamaguchii. Next base: position 32,735 of record JAOTOL010000874.1, on the reverse strand, counting down.
TTGCCATGTTCTCTCAACGTTGTAACGGTGGAATGCTTTTATCGTTCGCTGCTACACAATACTCGGAATATTGTACAACATGTTGCAGCTTGCACAAGTAAAACTATGTGGTAAAGTGTAAATTGATATAGCCTGCATCATCTTAATCAGCATGTATCAACAACATCCTGTATCAACGTTTTGTAGACCGGCAATGAAATATAATAAACACAGAATTACCTCTTCTTACTAAGGTTTTTGTTAAAAAGTGCATTAATAAAAATACTGCATAACTCTGCTACAGGACGGCGGTTAAAAAACACTGCTACAAAACACTGCCACAGAACACTGCTACAGAACATTGCTACAAAGCACTGCTACAGAACACTGCTACAGAACATTGCTACAGAACATTGCTACAGAACACTGCTGCAGAACACTGCTACAGAACACTGCTACAGAACACTGCTACAGAACACTGCTACATAATACTACTACAGAACATTGCTACAGAGCATTTCTACAGAACACTGCCACATAGATCAACGCCTCTGCATGTGTATATTGTTGTTGTTGCTGTTCTTATTGTTGTTGTTGTCGCAAGCCGACATTGCCTTTGGGAGAAAACGACGGAGCGATAACAAACCCTCGTCACCGCCCCAATGCATGCATGCACTAGGGAAGGCAGCAAAACCTGGTTCATTGGCAGCAGCTGGACCAATTCAGGCTTCGCCACGCTCGTAATCACAGGCATGCCCGGCAGTCGCCACCGTTGAGGTCGCTGGAATTTGGACCCCGCCTGAGATGGGTGACGATCACGACTCTGCTGCTCTGACGGCAACCGTTCCTGCACCCTTGGCTGGACCTCACCCCCCGGGAACCGAGGGAGACGACCCCCTGCTAATGTGTCTTTGGCTGTACCCACGATCTAACCAAGAAATATGATAGTAGATACCGAACTTTCAGCAAGATACCAGATGCATATCCAGCGGCCTTTATACGTCGTTGCACCTCTGTTATTGAGAGCCATCGGTACACAGTATCGCAGCGCATGGCTTTGCAGTGTTTCTGATTAAAAGTGTTTCCGCCCGGGCTCGAACCGGGGACCTTCCGCGTGTGAGGCGGACGTGATAACCACTACACTACGGAAACGGATGCCAGTCGAACCTCCTGGGACGATGTCATAGGCAACGGTGGCACCATCACGAGGACGTCCTTCAGGTAACTTCTTGTGTAGGTGCCGTCATTAACCGGCGCACGTCCGGGGGAGGGCAGATATCTGCCCCCTCAGGCTTTTCCCTCATTTGCCGCCAAACTGATCGGGTTAGCAAGGCCAAACCTCGCATAGCTGTTCATTGGTCTTTTCCGCATATCCTCATGCATTTTTAACCCTGGATCATCGGAGTTCTAGGTGGCATAACTTCCACAGTAATTGGGCGATCGATTCCAACTTATAACACGTCATGATCTCATCAGTGACCATACTATGTATATCGATTTTTTTTCGTAGCATTGACCTTAAGTCAGGTCGCGGTCATGACTTCCGATTATAGGGCTATGGTGAAATATACAAATGTGTCCTGGTTACATATTTGCGCTCGGAATGATCTGACAACGGTTGTGGCATGTAGCTGGAAGCCATGCTTCAATGTTACAGCCGACATTTTTGCTCAGTGACCTCACCAAGGTCATCTGATGTCACTTGAGATCTTGATAAAAAAATACTGCCTAACTCTGCTACAGAACGGCGGCGGTAAAAAAACACTGCTACCGAACACTGCCACATGACGGCGGCTGAACAGCACTGCTACAGAACACTGCTACAGAACACTGCAACAGAACACTGCTACAGAACACTGCTACAGAACATTGCTACAAAACATTGCTACAGAACACTGCTACAGAACATTGCTACAGAATATTGCTACAGAACATTGCTACAGAACACTGCTAGAGAACACTGCTACATAATACTACTACAGAACATTGCCACAGAACATTGCTACAGAACACTGCCACATAGATCAACGCCCCTGCATATGTGTATATTATTGTTGTTGTTGCTGCTCTTATTGCTGTTGTTGTCGCAAGCCGACACTGTCTGTGGAGAAGACGTGAAGGAGTGGAAACAAACCTCGTCGCCGTCCCAATGCATGCATGCACTAGGGAAGGCAGCAAAACCTGGTTCATTGGAAGCAGCTGGACAAATTCAGGCTTCGCGCACGTTCGTAATCACAGGTATGCCTGGCCGTCGCCACCGTTGGGGTCGCTGGAGTTTGGACCCCGCCTGAGATAGGTGACGATCACGGCTCTGCTGCTGTGACGGCAACCGTTCCTGCTCCCGGGGCTGGACCTCGCCTCCGGAAACCGGAAACCGAAGGAGGTGGTCTCCTGCTAAATTGTCTTTGACTGTACCCACGATCTAACCAAGAAATATGATAGTAGATACTGAACTTTCAGCAAGATGCGAGATGAATATCCAGCGGCTTTTAAACGTCGATGCACCTCTGTTATTGAGAGCCATCGGTATAGTCTGAGAGGCGAACAAACTTTGTTTAAGATGGGATTGTTTGTACGCACGGAGTATCGCAGCGCATGGCTTTGCAGTGTTTCTGATTAAAAGTGTTTCCGCCCGGGCTCGAACCGGGGACCTTCCGCGTGTGAGGCGGACGTGATAACCACTACACTACGGAAACGGGTACCTCGGAGGCCCTCCTGGGACGATGTCATAGGCAACGGTGGCACCATCACGAGGACGTCCTTCAGGTAACTTCCTGTGTAGGTGCCGTCATTAACCAGCGCACGTCCGGGGGGGTAGATATCTGCCCTCTCAGGCTTTTCCTCATTTGCCGCCAAACTAATCGGGTTAGCAAGGCCAAACCTCGCATAGCTGTTCATTGGTCTTTTCCGCATATCCTCATATATTTTAACCCTGGGTCATCTCAGGTCAGGTCACCAGGTCAGGCGAAGTAACTCAACTACACTTCGAGTTCTAGGTGGCATAACTTCCACAGTAATTGGGCGATCGATTCCAACTGATAACACGTCATGATCTCATCAGTGACCATAATATGTATATCGATTTTTTTCGTAGCATTGACCTTAAGTCAGGTCGCGGTCATGGCTTCCGATTATAGGGCTATGGTAAAATATACAAATGTGTCCTGGTTACATATTTGCGCTCGGAATGCTCTGACAACGGTTGTGGCATATAGCTGGAAGCTATGCTTCAATGTTACCGATGACATTTTTGCTCAGTGACCTCACCAAGGTCATCTGATGTCACTTGAGATCACTTCACATGTCTGCGCATTATATCGCACTGCATTGAGCTAGAAGGCTGAAATTACCGTCATTGTGCTTGTATCGCCAAGACGTGTCGATTGATGCATTACCTGACCTCCCTAGGCGACTTCATGGCCTTGACCTGAGGTCATGACTGCATGACCTTGACCTGAGTTTCGGTTGACCTGACCTTAACTTACACCGCCTATTGTCGGTGGCGCATTTCAAGGAATGTCGAATAGCGTTCGCCGTTTGTTTCTATCTGTTACAGGTCCCTGAGATATGTGTGAATATCTGAGTCCCACCTGATCTGGTCGAATATGACCTATGATGACCCAGTGACCTGAATGTTGACCTGAGCGAAAAATTGACCGAAACACTTTCGATAGAGCCCGTCACCAGCTACCCAACGCCGTTTTCCGTTTGTCGCTAGCTAGCATAGTTCTATAGATCTTAGGGGGCAGACATCTGCCCCCGGACATGCGAAGTTGGCGCGGACCTCCGGACGTGCGAGTGCTAACCCGCGCCGTCTTTCCGGTCAAATCCTCACACCCCGTCTCGGGGAGGGGGAGCGGTTGAAGACCCCTTCTAAAATCCAAACTAAGAATCGAACGAAAACGAAAGAGGTGTCATCGGAATCGTTTGCACCCACGCAGCAACGCAGCGCGTGGCTTTCAAGTTCTCCGATTCAAAAGTGTTTCCGCCCGGGCTCGAACCGGGGACCTTCCGCGTGTGAGGCGGACGTGATAACCACTACACTACGGAAACAACTGGCGGCAGACCCTCCTGGGACGATTTCACGGGCAACGGTGGCACCATCACGGGGACGTCCATCAGGCATCCTTGAGACGTCCTTCCTTTGTAGGTGCCGTCATTAAGGTATCCCTAATGTATCTATAAAATGTATCTAAGGTGCCCTAAGGTGTCCCTAAGGTCAGGACTGTCCCTATGCCGGCTGCCCTTAGCCTGACCTCTCAGATCGGATCGGATTGCTGCTCTAAGGCCCCCAAAATGCAAGGCTGAATTCCAATAAACGTCTTCATTATCCCCTGCGCCCACTCTCCAACTCTAACTCCGATAGTGCGTGGGCTAATGTAATTCCAAACTCCCACATTCTTCAGTTGTGCAATTATTCAGCCAGTACATCGCTTGAAAACTTGGTATCTTTTACCAAAAGTTAGCAGGAGAGTCGACAGCCGGTTATTGCTGGGAAAAACAGCACCCTCCTATTGCTGGGAAAAACATGCGGAAGTCCTTTCGACCCTGGGTTGCGGAATGGTGACGAAGTGACATATTATTCGAGGAAAAGCAAAAATTTGATGATTGTGCTTCCCTTGATTTCTAATTCGTCGCCCACTTGCTATCTTTTAGTTATCTGTTATTATTGCCTCGTTCTCTCAGCTTTGTAACCGTGAAATGCTTTTATCGTTTGCTGCTACACTGCACTCTGAATATTGCACAGCATGTTGCAGCCTGCATCAGTGCATAGACGTGTGTGGAAAATTGATACAGCCTGCATCAGCGTAATCAGCATGTATCAACATCATCCGGTATCAACGTTTTGCAGACCGGTAATGAAATGTAATAACCACAGAATTTCCTCTATTTATTAGTGTGCTTGTTAGAAAGTGCCTAAATAAAAACACCACAGAACACTGCTACAGAACACGGCTACAGAATAATGCTACAGATCACTGACACAGAAATGAATGCCCATGCAACATGATATGTTTGTTGTTGTTGTTGTTGTTTTTCTTGTTGTTGTTGCATGTTGCCAGCACTCTCTTTGGAAAAGATGAAAAGAGTGGTGGCAAACCCCGTCTCCGCCCCAACGCGTGCATTCAGTGGGGAAGGCAGCAAGACCTAGTTCGTTGGCAGCAGCTGGACAAATTCAGGTTTCTGGGAACCGAAGGAGACGATCCTCTGCTGGATTGTTTTTAGCTGCACGCACGGTCTAACCAAGAAGTATGACAGCAGATGCTGAACTTCGAGCAAGATGCGAGATGAATATGCAGCGGCTTTCAAACGACGTTCGGTCGCTGTTGTTGAGAGCAATCGGTACAGTCTGAGCGGCGAACAAATTTCGTTGAAGATGGGATTGTTTGAACGCATGCAGTAACGCATGCGCAGCGCGTGGCTTTCAAGTTCTCCGATTCAAAATTGTTTCCGCCCGGGCTCGAACCGGGGACCTTCCGCGTGTGAGGCGGACGTGATAACCACTACACTACGGAAACCGATGGCGGTTTGGCCTCCTGGGACGATGGTCAATTTCACGGGGACACGGATACACCATGATGCTGCACGGACTGTCTCTAAGGTGTTCCTAAGGTGTCTCTAAGGTGTCCCTAAGGTGTCCCTATGGTGTCCATAAGGTGTCCCTAAGGTGTTCCTTATGTGTTCCCGAGGTGTATGTACGGTGCCACTAGGGTGTCCCTAGGGTGTCACTAAGGTGGCAAGGTGTCCCTAATGTGCCCCTAAGATGACCCTGAGGTGTATTTACGGTGCCACCAGGGTGTCCCTAAGGTGACAAGGTGTCCCTAGTGTGTCCCTAAGATGGAAAAGTGTCCATAATGTGTCCCTAAAGTGTCCCTGAGGTGCATGTACGGTGGCACTTGGGCGTCCCTAGGGTGTCCCTGAGGTGGCAAGGTGTCCCTAGTGTGTCCCTAAGGTCGGGGCTGTCCCCGTGCCCGCTGAACCCATCTTGACCTCTTTAGATCATCGATAAAGGCCGCTCGGCCCGCAAAGTGCACGAATTAATTTCCAAAACGCAGTGACTATCCTCCGGCATCCTCCATACAACTTAAACTTCGGTAGTGCTTATGTTGATATAACTCCCAAAATCTTCAGTTATGCTATAAGTCGACCGATACGTCGCCCTCAAGCTTGGTATCTTTTTTACAAAAATTAGCAGGGCGGTCTGTGTGAATACTCCAACGCGTTCTCGTCAAGCCATGCCAGAGAAGGACAAAGCCATGTCACACCCCTGTCCCCATGTTATTTTTGAAGTCGCGCCATGACGCTTACGGTAAATTGCCGCGTTCATTTTCTTACGAAGTTGGCGATTGCCACGTCGATGTAGAGCATGGCGGTGATTAATGCACAAGTTCCACAACCTTACGCGCCCTAAGCCCTAACGGGCGCAGAAAGAGACTATATATGAAGACAATTTGTTTTGTTTTATATCGTTCATGATGACAATGCAGCACAGGACAGGACAGGACAGCTTGCTGTCTTCCTGTCCTCACGCAATTGTAAGCAATCAGGTAGCCGCCTGTGCCAAAGGTGCCCTTTGGGCCCAAAACTGCCCTTTTGGCCTAAAATGGCATTCCCCTGTGCCCTTTCCTGTCCTATGCGGCATGGAAAATTCACGCCCCCTCCCCCCGGTCAACAAACCTTCCAGTGTGCCCGGGGGCGCAAAGTGCCCTTTTGGAGCCGGTCAATTGCCCTTTTGGAGCCGGCCAAGTGCCCTTTTCGGTCCGCCCCCCCCCCACATTGAAAAATCCTGGGTGCGCGCCTGATGACAATGCACCATATACGGGACAGTAAGCACACCAGAAGCACCTCACGCAATTGTCAACAATCGGGTAAACCAGTCTGTATGCGTATCATGAGATTCACATCGTCGAAGAAAACCAAGTGTGCAGAAGCAATGCCTGTGTTATAGTCACGCCACATCAGCCGACACCTGCCTAGCCGTACGGACACACTTCCCCGGAATCCTGACCCCCCCCCCCCCCTTCCTGTGGTTTTCCTCCGACAGTGGTAAAACGGCCGGCGGTGGTGCGCCCAAGCTTGGTAGGCGATCAGATGTTTGAGTAAGAAACTTGCGGACGGAGGGGTCATTCCAGGAAGAAACTTTCAAACTTGTTTAAGGAAGACACTTGGGGTCATTCAAGGTTACTGACCTAGGACTAGGATAGCTGATGTCACCCTCCCCACCCCCACACACACACCAACATTATGAGGAAAATTGTGTTTCCCAATCCCAAACTCTCTTCATTTTCGCAATAGCCAATAAAATGAAGCCCTGGGGTCAACTTCATGACGTCATCTGTGACGTCATGAGAGCCTGGCGCGACACATTTGCATAATATCAAAATAAACTTCGATATTCCGGCTGCATTCGTCTGAATTCGTTATCGGCCAACCGGCGAAAATTTGTCTCAGAGGATGTGGCTGGTGCCACATCTTCTGAGATCCTCGTGGGAGGCGACCACTCCAGGAACAGACCTTGTGAAGCGGAGACGAGTGGTCTAGGGGTAAGTTGCTCGTCTCACAATCAAAGGTTGTGGGTTCGAGTCTCACCTGTCGCTACTCTTCGCCCGCGACCAATCGGCGTGAGAGATTGGCGACGCTGCATGACTCAAGGGTTGATGTGTCGCAAAACCAATATCCGACGAACCAACCTGCCTTGTGAAGCTGAGAACCCCTTTACAAATGTGTGCCTTTCCTTTAGAAACACGCTGGCTGCGCTTCTGGCTGAGTGTGCCACTGGCTCCCTCAATCCCCACCCCACCGTCTCCCACCCCACCTTCCAATCAGACCTAAGCTCAACCATCGGGCCTACGTGGCCTATACTAAATAATGAATGGCTTTCGAGCAATTTTGGCCATCGACAATTTTTGCCCTTCCCCCAATCAACTTCGCAGTGCTGGCGGCGATCAGTTCCGTGCCCACTCCAAAACTCTCTTCCTCCCGATCGACGATTTTCTTCTGGACATATCACTACGAGATCTGTGATTTCTTCCCAGCAATTCGACTAAATTCTTCAGTTGTGGTGACTTTCCCCAGCCCGCCAACTCGCTTCAACAGCTAGTGGTCTCGGTTCGTCACAGGAAGCGGATCCGTGCAGTTTTGTTAGGGGTTGTGGATTTCCTATGTGTTTTCCTCATGCGTGATGATCATTCCATCAGACTTGTGCTCGACTCAATTTTTTTTAGTCGACTCACATGTGACTCATAGATCTTGAGATCTGATTCGACTCACGACTCAAACGGACTGACAGAAATTTGGATCGATTCAGACCCGACTCAATGGCATCAGACTCACGAGCCATATGATTCAGTGTGCACTCATTCGACTCATTTTTTAGAAAGATGTAATTCAACTCACGACTCAACATATATTTTTGGAAAAGAATCGATTCAACTCGCGACTCGTCATTTAAACATTAAATGACTCGTCATTTAAACATTAAATGACGAGTAAAAATTAAAATAAACATTAAATAAAAACGATTGATTCATGAGTCGATTTTCAATTCAACTCGAGTCGAGCACATTAACATTAGTCTGCATTCCAGTCGCGGACGTCGGCCGCGACCGCAGAACCTTTGTACTCCGTCTGCGCTGTGGCTTACAGTGCCTCCCCTCGGGGTCGGAGTGAACTCTCCCGGCTGGAAGAGATCCCATTCGTCGGCAGACGCGCGTCTCTGATTCGTCCCGACGCCTCGGGTAATTGCTTTGTGCGGACCTCGCCGAGGCAGATCTGCTCGCTGGCACGATCGCGTCGGCCACCCCCAGCTCGGCCGCGACTCTTCCAGAACTGTCGCCATCCACGTCCAGCCTGTTGGGGGGGGAGGGCGGCACGCGCTCTTCAGTCCTCCAGCACTGCAGGCGGCCAGGCGCAACTCGCTTTGGTGGCTTAAAACAAGGCGGTTTTCTTCAAGCGTTGCTGCGTTGTGTACTTTTCCGCGCCACTTTGCTGCTGAGACAACTCGAGACGGCAGGGCTTCGGTGCCTGCCATGCTGACTCTTCACACGCGTACCGGCGGATCCTGGGCAGGAGTAGGAACGACAATAAAAGTGTAGCGGACGACTTTCAGGCGACGCCATTTTCCCGGAGGGGAAATCGCCGTGGATCGTTCGCATTGGAGGAATGTCAGCAGGACGAGAAAAGTTTGGTGGGCCTGTGACATTTTCAAGCATTGGATTTCCCGATCAGGGGGCGCGTCAGTTTTCCATGGTGATGGGTGCATGCGCCCAGCCCCTCCCCCTCCTGCATCCACCGCTGGCGATAATAATCATACTTAGTGATCCCAACATTTATATCGATGATCTTGTGTTTCCTCTAATATTCCATTCCCAGTCCGCAAAACACCACAGCATGCATCCCAGAAAGCGGTCTTTTAGGCCGCCGGTACTCAGCGGGATTTCCGACCAGGCTTCGGCCCTCGCACTCCCCACCTCTAGCTGGGTGCATCATGGTGCACCTCCGTCGGCGAGGTCGGCGCACATGCGCGCGGCCCAGCCGAGTTTCCCCGGCGCGGAAGTGTCGTGCGCCCACTGACAGCACGGAAGCGCGTGCTTCCACGCGATGCTAATTGGCGCGTTCGGCAGCCGGCCGGCCGGTCGTCGCGGATCAGCCGACTGACAGCGCCTGAGGCGATTAGCCAGCTGGCGACGCCCGAGGCGGTTTGTCAGCCGGGTGGAGACGGGCGCAGCGGAGACTGCCCCGGGCGGGGCGGGTCGGCTTTCGCTGCTGTGGCGGCGGCCGACGCCGGCGTTCGTGGAGCGTCGTGGAGGCGATTCGGGTGTCATCTGGGGAAAATTGCTGACGTGTTGACGGTCCGGTATGTCCTGAAAACTACTTGATAGATAGGGGCACGGGTGTTGATTTCCTAAAATGAATAGGGAGGGGAATACATGAAGGCAACCAGCAGCCCCAAATGGATTGGGGCACAATCGATAGGGTCCCATGTTGAACGCAGAAATTATTTGGGGGGCAAAGACCAAATTGAGGGACCTGCATTAAGCCCCTAAAATGTATATAAAACATACCCCTGGATAGAGGTATAGGTGGCACATGGGTGTCACATCGGTGTCACCTGAAGTTGTTTGATGGCATCAGATGACCTCTTTGACGACCAAAGTTGCCCGAAAACCATTTGTGTTTAAGAAGGGCGTTTTTCCGGCCGGAGGGACACCACCTTCCATGTGCGGAGGCGGACACATGACCCCAGTGCCACACCCTTTATCTGCCCCTGGTTGTCGTTGCATCGAAATGAGTCCTCGTAAAACAGGAAAGCATGGGAAAGGCCAGTATAAGTCAGTGGCGTACCTAGGATTGGAGCTAAGGGGAAGGGAGGGGGCAAACAGATTTGGAGAGGCCCATCTGCCCCCACTCATGAAGTCACCAGATTCCGACCACTGTTCTCCCAAATGGGCTCATTCTTATTTATTGAACAAAATAATTAGTGACAAATTTAATTGACATGTGAACGGGCGCCTAATTTCCCTCCATCGTTTCTGAGCCACCGGTTTTCTACCCTGGCTCCCCTATCCTGTTCGAATAGTTTTTATTTATTTTGGTATCCCGTGATATGTGACATCAATTAAACTGCTGAAATTGCACGTGTGCAAACCAATTAAAAATGTAATATTTTATAATTCCAAGCATTCCGGTTAATTTTGTCCGGTCGCAAAAACGCAAACATTCGTAAATGTGTGCACCCGCCTTACGCATTCGGCGCATTCGCCACACTTCTTGCGATACTCCGGTTTCAGCTAGGCCTCATACGTTTTACTAATTCCTGCCACATGATAATCTGGTGCCATATTCGACGTGTGGAATGGTTCGTATGGAAATTCGATGGGCATATTCGATTAATTCAATTTCATGATTAGTTATTTTCTTCCTACTTTTTCCGGTGGATAAGATATCCGAATTCACGTTGAGCTTTGATGTGCCTAATCTCTTTGGTTAAATACACCCCTGGATTGGCTATGGAGCTGGGGCCCTAGCATGGTGTCATTGTTCGGACCCGTTTAGTTTTTCTTAGCGCACGGTTGTATTTTCTGGCTCTAGGCTATTTTTTGTTACTGGTTAGCATATTTTTAGACTCAACTCATTTTTTAAAGAGTTTTGTCAGTTTTTGTGCAACGGCGGTATTTTTGAGGCTCCGGCGCGTTTGCGAAGACGCATGAGTTTATTTAGTGCTCAGTCTTTTTCTTCATTTTTCAAGATCATGTCACTTTTTGGGGGACCCAGCCTGTTTTTTGAGGCCACATATGGTCTCATGGCCCCGCCCCGGTGTGTTGTCAGGGCCTCCGTTGCGGTTGCTTAGAGCTCCGGGTGTGTTTATTTAGAGCTGCTATGTATGCTTCATCAGCCCCAGTTTTACCAGTTTCCTCGAGTTTTTCGGCGGGTAACGAAAAACGGTATTGGTCTCGTACGTTATTTGTCACCAATAGTTGCTCATAGCACCAACCATGCTTCGGTGTATAAGGTCCGACGCTATTCGCCACCAATACCTGCCCATAACACCAGCCATGCTTCGGTGTAGAAGGTCCGACGCTATTCGTCACCAGTACCTGCCCATAGCACCAGCCATGATTCGGTGCAGAAGGTCCTACGCTATCTGCCACCAATACCTGCTCAGAAGACAAGCTATGCCGTCGTAGTAGATACCGACGACGGATTATGTCTTCTTGCGTTGGTGAAGGGGAAATCTGAAAACCAAATATTGAAAATGAAGCTGTTAAAATCCAAGTTTTTTTGGGAAGAGACTTCTAATGTCCAAGCCCACCGCACCTCTGATTTGTCCCTCTCCGAACAATTTCGAAACCGTGGCTACACTCATGGGGGTCATCAAAAAGTATGCAATTCACAAATCATTATAACGATGTACAACACTTATTTCATGCGACAGAGATCATATTATGACACAAGTACTTCACGCACACACATATATATATATATATATATATATATATATTCATTATACATATGTACATTCCTATTCGCGTCTCCATGCGTTTCAATTCTATGATTTGTTCTATAATTTTATGTTTCTGTGAATGCGCGGATGAAGCTCCGTGTTCCCATCTCTTACCTCCAAAAGGTGGAACGTATGGGAATTGGCATTGCAGCTGCAAAAAGTGATGTTACATTGCTACATCTGTCACAGGTGCTGCCAAAAGATTCCAGAGAGCTGCCCGAGGGCTACCATTTGCTTGCAGGGGATTTGCTTTCAAGGCGATTTGTGGTTTGCTTTCAAGTCGACAGGTGTGTTTGTGGAATTCCCTGAGCACGTTCGGTTACATCGCGATCACGACACGCTGCCAGAGACTGTACCGAGTGGATTTTCCCACCGCAGAAACACATTCCGAACTTGCCACACGTCGGAAATCAACGGCTTGTTTCTACCAGTAGTACTGTAGCACTGGCCATCGGTAGTAAATTATCAAACTTTCATAGATCTTTTGGACAAGACGGTAGCAGAACGGAGGTCAGGGTCAGGGTGGACCGCTCCGGCCCCGAGGGGGAAGGAAGAGCTTGGGTACCGCTGCTTTTTGTGGTTTGGTCCCGAGCTATATCTGCTGTTGAGAGACACTAACTTCGATTTCGCCAACCAGTATGTGCCTGTGGGGGAGCACCTGGCCACAATGGATATATTTATGTTGGTTTTAGTTGTCGGCTTCATCTTTCATACTGCTTTATCCCAGGATCAATTCACCGAGGTGAATTAGTTGTGCGCTCTGCTATCTTTAAGAATTGTTGGTTTATGTGAACAACAATCACAATATGGCATTCTCCTGGTTACCATATTATATTTATTTTTGTTTCTAGGTCAAAGAGGTCACGACATGCAAGACATCTAATACTAAAGGTCACACAAAAAGTACCCATCTTAACTGAATTCCATGTGCATAGCATTAGCAGATCGAATAGCAAGCACGTGTACGATTACAATGAGATAGGTGGACACCAAGGCCTATCTAGCCAGGTTGAACAATAACGCCAGGTGACTAACCTCCGAAGCGGCCCGAAGCGTAAACAACAATGACCTTGAAAAATTCCCATTGCCCAACTCCATGTATTGGCGATCTGGGATTTTTTTGGGAATCTGAAAAAAAAAAATTACAGGATGCCGTGCCAGACTGGTGGCTGCATTCCGGCACGAAACAACACACAATTTTAGGGATGAGAAAATCGCCGTGCACAATATATAGGCACCTGGGTACCACGCAGCGTCCCGATAACAACCCTTTACGGCTTACGTTCACGGCTCTTCCTCCATGAACCACCCAACTGACTCACAGTTACGCTAAGCGTTCGACATAAGTACTCTTGCTATCTTCACAAGAATGCTGCACTCTAATTGGTCAGTTTGGCGCTCGTAGATGTAAACGAATTGATATTCATCATACTCGCCTAGAGCGCCACATATGTAGCCAAATCCCACGCCAGCAGCTGATTGCTATTATCCAGGGCTGGGTGGACACAACAAAATAAACCTAATTCAATTCCATATTCTCAATTCTTCCCCTCGTGACTTACTTTATATTGTACTTGGAATCGTTAAATAAAGTTAATTTTTTATTTTGCTCGCATGCTTTTAGTCGCTTGCCCACTAACCCGCAATCGTTCGTGCGCCTCGCACTATATCAGGGAGTTCGGAGAGAAAATGTCAATGCTGACCTGGATTAAACCAAGTTCCGTATGTGACTGGGAGCATGAACGATACAGATAACACAATAATCACTTGACTCAAAGACTGCAAAGTGGTAGAAAAAGCTGCGTTGTAGATACAGACGAGGACCGGATGGAATGAAAACATTTTCCACAAATTCACGATGGCAGGGATCATACCAGTTTCCGACAGCTGTTTGTTATCGGAGAAATTAGCAGTGACAAAAGAGGAATTTCTAGAGAGAATTTTTTTTAATGTGCTAAATGGATGCTGCTCTTGACATGTTAAATGTTCATAGCCTCTCCGTGTGCTTTGTCCTTAAAAGTAACACCAGTCATGAATCGGTGCTGGTCGCTGACGCTATTTGCTACCAAGACTGCACATAACACCAGCCACGCTTCGGTTCATGTCTCCGACGTTATTTGCAACCAATACCTGCCCATAACATTAGCTATGCTTCAGTACATGTCTCCGACGTTCATTGCCACCAATAACTGTTCATAAAACCAGCCACGCTTCGTTTCATGTCTCCGACGTAATTTGCCACCAATTCCTGTTGATAACACCAGCCATGCTTCGGTGCATGTATCCGACGTTATTTGCCAACAATACTTGCCAATGTTCATAACACCAGCCATGATTCGATGCAGAAAGTCCGACGCTATCTGCCACCAATACCTGCCCATAACACTAGCCATCCTTCGGTTCATGTCTCCGAAGTTATTTGCCACCAATACCTGTTCATAACACAGGCCACGCTTCAGTGCATGTCTCCGACGCTATTTGTACCAATACCTGACCATAACACTAGCCATCCTTCGGTTCATGTCTCCGACGTTATTTGCCACCAATACCTGTTCATAACACAGGCCACGCTTCAATGCAGGTCTCCGACGCTATTTGCCACCAATACCTGTTCATAACACCAGCCACGCTTCGGTACATGTCTCCGACGTTATTTGCCACCAATACCTGTTCAAAACACTAGCTATGCTTCGGTTCATGTCTCCGACGTTATTTGCCACCAATACCTGTTCATAACACCAGCCACGCTTCGGTACATGTCTCCGACGTTATTTGCCACCAATACCTGTTCATAACACCAGCCATGCTTCGGTACATGTCTCCGACGCTATTTGCCACCAATACCTGTTCATAACACTAGCCATGCTTCGGTTCATGTCTCCGACGTTCTTTACCACCAATACCTCTTCATAACACCAGCCACGCTTCGTTTCATGTCTCCGACGTTCTTTGCCACCAATATTTGCCAATGTTCCTAACACCAGCCACGCTTGGTTACAGGTCTCTGACGCTACCTATCACCAGTACCTGCTCATAACACCAGCCATGATTCCGTGCAGAAGGTCCAACTCTATCTGCCACCAATACCTGACCATAACACTAGCCATCCTTCGGTTCATGTCTCCGACGTTATTTGCCACCAATACCTGTTCATAACACAGGCCACGCTTCAGTGCATGTCTCCGACGCTATTTGCCACCAATACCTGTTCATAACACCAGCCACGCTTCGGTGCAGGTCTCCGATGTTATTTGCCACCAATACCTGTTCATAACACAGGCCACGCTTCAGTGCATGTCTCCGACGCTATTTGTACCAATACCTGACCATAACACTAGCCATCCTTCGGTTCATGTCTCCGACGTTATTTGCCACCAATACCTGTTCATAACACAGGCCACGCTTCAATGCAGGTCTCCGACGCTATTTGCCACCAATACCTGTTCATAACACCAGCCACGCTTCGGTACATGTCTCCGACGTTATTTGCCACCAATACCTGTTCATAACACTAGCCATGCTTCGGTTCATGTCTCCGACGTTATTTGCCACCAATACCTGCCCATAACACTAGCCATGCTTCGGTTCATGTCTCCGACGTTATTTGCCACCAATACCTGTTCATAACACAGGCCACGCTTCAGTGCATGTCTCCGACGCTATTTGCCACCAATGCATGTTCATAACACCAGCTACGCTTGGGTGCAGGTCTCCGATGTTATTTGCCACCAATACCTGTTCATAACACAGGCCACGCTTCAGTGCATGTCTCCGACGCTATTTGTCACCAATACCTGCCCATAACACTAGCCATCCTTCGGTTCATGTCTCCGACGTTATTTGCCACCAATACCTGTTCATAACACAGGCCACGCTTCAATGCAGGTCTCCGACGCTATTTGCCACCAATACCTGTTCATAACACTAGCCATGCTTCGGTACATGTCTCCGACGTTATTTGCCACCAATACCTGTTCATAACACTAGCCATGCTTCGGTTCATGTCTCCGACGTTATTTGCCACCAATACCTGTTCATAACACAGGCCACGCTTCAGTGCATGTCTCCGACGCTATTTGTACCAATACCTGCCCATAACACTAGCCATCCTTCGGTTCATGTCTCCGACGTTATTTGCCACCAATACCTGTTCATAACACAGGCCACGCTTCAATGCAGGTCTCCGACGCTATTTGCCACCAATACCTGTTCATAACACCAGCCACGCTTCGGTACATGTCTCCGACGCTATTTGCCACCAATACCTGTTCGAAACACTAGCTATGCTTCAGTTAATGTCTCCGACGTTCTTTGCCACCAATACCTGTTCATAACACCGGCCACGCTTCGGTGCATGTCTTCCGACGTTATTTGCCACCAATACCTGTTCATAACACCAGCCATGCTTCGGTACATGTCTCCGACGTTATTTGCCACCAATACCTGTTCATAACACTAGCCATGCTTCGGTACATGTCTCCGACGTTATTTGCCACCAATACCTGTTCATAACACTAGCCATGCTTCAGTACATGTCTCCGACGTTCTTTGCCACCAATACTTGCCAATGTTCATAACACCAGCCACGCTTGGGTGCAGGTCTCCGACGGTACCTATCACCAGTACCTGCTCATAACACCAGCCACGATTCGGTACAGAAGGTCCAACTCTATCTGCCACCAATACCTGACCATAACACTAGCCATCCTTCGGTTCATGTCTCCGACGTTATTTGCCACCAATACCTGTTCATAACACAGGCCACGCTTCAGTGCAGGTCTCCGACGCTATTTGCCACCAATACCTGTTCATAACACCAGCCACGCTTCGGTGCAAGTCTCCGACGTTATTTGCCACCAATACCTGTTCATAACACAGGCCACGCTTCAGTGCATGTCTCCGACGCTATTTGTCACCAATACCTGCCCATAACACTAGCCATCCTTCGGTTCATGTCTCCGACGTTATTTGCCACCAATACCTGTTCATAACACAGGCCACGCTTCAATGCAGGTCTCCGACGCTATTTGCCACCAATACCTGTTCATAACACCAGCCACGCTTCGGTACATGTCTCCGACGTTATTTGCCACCAATACCTGTTCATAACACTAGCCATGCTTCGGTTCATGTCCCCGACGTTACTTGCCACCAATACCTGCCCATAACACTAGCCATGCTTCGGTTCATGTCTCCGACGTCATTTGCCACCAATAACTGTTCATAACACAGGCCACGCTTCAGTGCATGTCTCCGACGCTATTTGCCACCAATACCTGTTCATAACACCAGCCACGCTTGGGTGCAGGTCTCCGACGTTATTTGCCACCAATACCTGTTCATAACACAGGCCACGCTTCAATGCAGGTCTCCGACGCTATTTGCCACCAATACCTGTTCATAACACTAGCCATGCTTCGGTACATGTCTCCGACGCTCTTTGCCACCAATATCTGTTCAAAACACTAGCTATGCTTCAGTACATGTCTCGACGTTGTTTGCCACCAATACCTGTTCATAGCATCAGCCATGCTTCGGTACATGTCTCCGACGTTATTTGCCAACAATACCGGTTCATAACACTAGCCATGCTTCGGTACATGTCTCCGACGTTATTTGCCACCAATACCTGTTCATAACACAATACTTGCCAATGTTCATAACACCAGCCACGATTCCGTGCAGAGGCTCCGACTCTATTTGCCACCAATACCTGACCATAACACTAGCCATCCTTCGGTTCATGTCTCCGACGTTATTTGCCACCAATACCTGTTCATAACACAGGCCACGCTTCAGTACATGTCTCCGACGTTATTTGCCACCAATACATGTTCATAACACCAGCCACGCTTGGGTGCAGGTCTCCGATGTTATTTGCCACCAATACCTGTTCATAACACAGGCCACGCTTCAGTGCATGTCTCCGACGCTATTTGTACCAATACCTGACCATAACACTAGCCATCCTTCGGTTCATGTCTCCGACGTTATTTGCCACCAATACCTGTTCATAACACAGGCCACGCTTCAGTGCAGGTCTCCGACGCTATTTGCCACCAATACCTGTTCATAACACCAGCCACGCTTGGGTGCAGGTCTCCGACGTTATTTGCCACCAATACCTGTTCATAACACTAGCCATGCTTCGGTTCCTATCTCCGACGTTATTTACCACCAATACCTGTTCATAACACCAGCCACGCTTCGTTTCATGTCTCCGACGTTATTTGCCACCAATACCTGTTCATAACACAGACACGCTTCCGTGCATGTCTCCGACGCTATTTGTACCAATACCTGCCCATAACACCAGCCACGCTTCGTTTCATGTCTCCGACGGTCTTTGCCACCAATACCTGCCCATGACACTAGCCATGCTTCGGTTCATGTCTCCGACGTTATTTGCCACCAATACCTGTTCATAACACAGGCCACGCTTCAATGCAGGTCTCCGACGCTATTTGCCACCAATACCTGTTCATAACACCAGCCACGCTTCGGTTCATGTCTCCGACGTTATTTGCCACCAATACCTGTTCATAACACTAGCCATGCTTCGGTACATGTCTCCGACGCTCTTTGCCACCAATATCTGTTCAAAACACTAGCTATGCTTCAGTACATGTCTCGACGTTGTTTGCCACCAATACCTGTTCATAACACAGCCATGCTTCGGTACATGTCACCGACGTTCTTTGCCACCAATACATGTTCATAACACCAGACACGCTTCGTTTCATGTCTCCGACGTTATTTGCCACCAATACATGTTCATAACACAGGCCACGCTTCAGTGCATGTCTCCGACGCTATTTGTACCAATACCTGACCATAACACTAGCCATCCTTCGGTTCATGTCTCCGACGATATTTCCCACAAATACCTGTTCATAACACAGGCCACGCTTCAATGGAGGGTCTCCGACGCTATTTGCCACCAATGCCTGTTCATAACACCAGCCACGCTTGGGTTCATGTCTCCGACGGTACCTATCACCAGTACCTGTAACTTAGAATATGGAGAAAGGCTTAATGCATTAGATATGTACTCACTCAAGTATAGGAGATTAAGGGGAGACATGATTGAAATGTACAAAATTGTTAGAGGGCTAGATCAGGTCAATTTGAATGATGCTCTGCAGTTTAGAGTATCCCATAGGTCATCAATTCAGGTTAGACAAAATGAGGTGCAGGACAGTTAAACGACAACAGGTCTTCAGTCAAAGGGTTGTTGACCAATGGAATAGGCTGCCTGCTGATGCAGTGGGGAGTCCCTCATTGAATGTCTTTAAAAGTAGGGTGGATAATTTTTTAGACAGGAAAATGTTGTTTTTGAATACTAACTTGTGATGCATGGGATATTGAGTATTTTCACTAGCTAGATAGGGTATAACATTATGCTAGTATTATGTTGTACTATATGGGGTGTACCTAGCAGTGGATTTGGCAACTTCCCCTTTGCGATGTCATACTGATGAGATTGGCTGTGGTGGCACAGGTGGAGGGATTGCATGGGTTTGGAATTGATAGATGTGAACATGTACTTTCCTAATACTCTGTTACAGCTTGACACAGAGGGCCAGCCCTTAGTAATGTCTCAACACTTTTTGACTTTACTGACTTTATAACACCAGCCACGATTCGGTTCAGAAGGTCCAACTTTATCTGCCACCAATACCTGACCATAACACTAGCCATACTTCGGTTCATGTCTCCGACGTTATTTGCCACCAATAACTGTTCATAACACCAGCCACGCTTGGGTGCAGGTCTCCGATGTTATTTGCCACCAATACCTGTTCATAACACAGACCACGCTTCAGTGCATGTCTCCGACGCTATTTGCCACCAATACCTGTTCATAACACCAGCCACGCTTCGGTACATGGCTCCGACGTGATTTGCCACCAATACCTGTTCATAACACAGGCCACGCTTCAATGAAGGTCTCCGACGCTATTTGCCACCAATACCTATTCATAACACCAGCCACGCATGGGTGGAGGTCTCCGATGTTATTTGCCACCAATACCTGTTCATAACACAGGCCACGCTCCAGTGCATGTCTCCGACGCTATTTGTACCAATACCTGACCATAACACTAGCCATCCTTCGGTTCATGTCTCCGACGTTATTTGCCACCAATACCTGTTCATAACACAGGCCACGCTTCAATGCAGGTCTCCGACGCTATTTGCCACCAATACCTGTTCATAACACCAGCCACGCTTCGGTAAATATCTTCGATGTTATTTGCCACCAATACCTGTTCATAACACCAGCCACGCTTGGGTGCAGGTCTCCGACGTTATTTGCTACCAATACATGTTCGTAACACAGGCCACGCTTCAGTGCATGTCTCCGACGCTTTTTGTACCAATACCTGCCACTAACACTAGCCATGATTCGGTTCATGTCTCCGACGTTGATTGCCACCAATAGCTGCCCATGACACTAGCCATGCTTCGGTTCATGTCTGCGACGTTATTTGCCACCAATACCTGTTCATAACACAGGCCACGCTTCAATGAAGGTCTCCGACGCTATTTGCCACCAATACCTGTTCATAACACCAGCCACGCTTCGGTACATGGCTCCGACGTGATTTGCCACCAATGCCTGTTCATAACACCAGCCACGCTTGGGTGCAGGTCTCCGATGTTATTTGCCACCAATACCTGTTCATAACACCAGCCATGCTTCGTTTCATGTCTCCGACGTTATCTGCCAACAATACCTGTTCATAACACTAGCTATGCTTCAGTACATGTCTCCGACGCTATTTGCCACCAATACCTATTAATAACACTAGCCATGCTTCAGTACATGTCTCCGACGTTCTTTGCCACCAATACTTGCCAATATTCATAACACCAGCCACGCTTGGGTACAGGTCTCCGACGGTACCTATCACCAGTACCTGCTCATAACACCAGCCACGATTCGGTACAGAATGTCCAACTCTATCTGCCACCAATACCTGACCATAACACTAGCCATCCTTCGGTTCATGTCTCCGACGTGATTTGCCACCAATACCTGTTCATAACACAGGCCACGCTTGAGTGCATGTCTCCGACGCTATTTGCCACCAATACCTGTTCATAACACCAGCCACGCTTCGGTACATGGCTCCGACGCTATTTGTACCAATACCTGACCATAACACTAGCCATCCTTCGGTTCATGTCTCCGACGATATTTCCACAAATACCTGTTCATAACACAGGCCACGCTTCAATGGAGGTCTCCGACGCTATTTGCCACCAATACCTGTTCATAACACCAGCCACGCTTGGGTGCAGGTCTCCGATGTTATTTGCCACCAATACCTGTTCATAACACAGACCACGCTTCAGTGCATGTCTCCGACGCTATTTGCCACCAATACCTGTTCATAACACCAGCCACGCTTCGGTACATGGCTCCGACGTGATTTGCCACCAATACCTGTTCATAACACAGGCCACGCTTCAATGAAGGTCTCCGACGCTCTTTGCCACCAATACCTATTCATAACACCAGCCACGCATGGGTGGAGGTCTCCGATGTTATTTGCCACCGATACCTGTTCATAACACAGGCCACGCTTCAGTGCATGTCTCCGACGCTATTTGTACCAATACCTGACCATAACACTAGCCATCCTTCGGTTCATGTCTCCGACGTTATTTGCCACCAATACCTGTTCATAACACAGGCCACGCTTCAATGCAGGTCTCCGACGCTATTTGCCACCAATACCTGTTCATAACGCCAGCAACGCTTCGGTACATGTCTCCGACGTTATTTGCCACCAATACCTGTTCATAACACCAGCCATGCTTCGTTTCATGTCTCCGACGTTATTTGCCAATAATACCTGCTCATAACACAGACCACGCTCCGGCTCCGACGCTAATTGTACCAATACCTGCCCTTAACACCAGCCACGCTTCGTTTCATGTCTACGACGTTATTTGCCACCAATACCTGTTCATAACACAGGCCACGCTTCGGTGCAGGTCTCCGACGGTACCTATCACGAGTACCTGCTCATAACACCAGCCATGATTCCGTGCAGAAGGTCCAACTCTATCTGCCACCAATACCTGACCATAACACTAGCCATCCTTCGGTTCATGTCTCTGACGTTATTTGCCACCAATACCTGTTCATAACACAGGCAACGCTTCAATGCAGGTCTCCGACGCTATTTGCCGCCAATACCTGTTCATAACACCAGCCACGCTTCGGTACATGTCTCCATCGTTATTTGCCACCAATACCTGTTCATAACACTAGCCATGCTTCGGTTCATGTCCCCGACGTTATTTGCCACCAATACCTGCCCATGACACTAGCCATGCTTCGGTTCATGTCTCCGACGTTATTTGCCACCAATACCTGTTCATAACATCAGCCATGCTTCGGTACATGTCTCCGACGTTATTTGCCAAAAATACCTGTTCATAACACTAGCTATGCTTCAGTACATGTTTCCGACGTTATTTGCCACCAATACCTGTTCATAACACCAGCCACGCTTGGTCATGTCTCCGACGTTATTTGCCACCAATACCTGTTCATAACACTTCTTTCCAACCCATAACACTAGCCATCCTTCGGTTCATGTCTCCGACGTTATTTGCCACCAATACCTGTTCATAACACAGGCCACGCTTCAATGGAGGTCTCCGACGCTATTTGCCACCAATGCCTGTTCATAACACCAGCCACGCTTGGGTAGGTCTCCGACGGTACCTATCACCAGTACCTGCTCATAACACCAGCCACGATTCGGTACAGAAGGTCCAACTCTATCTGCCACCAATACCTGACCATAACACTAGCCATACTTCGGTTCATGTCTCCGACGTTATTTGCCACCAATAACTGTTCATAACACAAGCCACGCTTCGGTGCAGGTCTCCGACGTTATTTGCCACCAATACCTGTTCATAACACAGCCACGCTTCAGTGCATGTCTCCGACGCTATTTGCCACCAATACCTGTTCATAACACCAGCCACGCTTCGGTACATGTCTCCGACGTTATTTGCCACCAATACCTGTTCATAACACAGGCCACGCTTCAATGCAGGTCTCCGACGCTATTTGCCACCAATACCTGTTCATAACACCAGCTACGCTTGGGTGCAGGTCTCCGATGTTATTTGCCACCAATACCTGTTCATAACACAGGCCACGCTTCCAGTGCATGTCTCCGACGCTATTTGTACCAATACCTGACCATAACACTAGCCATCCTTCGGTTCATGTCTCCGACGTTATTTGCCACCAATACCTGTTCATAACACAGGCCACGCTTCAATGCAGGTCTCCGACGCTATTTGCCACCAATACCTGTTCATAACACCAGCCACGCTTCGGTACATGTCTCCGACGTTATTTGCCACCAATACCTGTTCATAACACCAGCCACGCTTCAGTGCATGTCTCCGACGTTATTTGCCACCAATACCTGCCCATAACACTAGCCATGCTTCGGTTCATGTCTCCGACGTTATTTGCCACCAATACCTGTTCATAACACAGGCCACGCTTCAATGCAGGTCTCCGACGCTATTTGCCACCAATACCTGTTCATAACACCAGCCACGCTTGGGTGCAGGTCTCCGATGTTATTTGCCACCAATACCTGTTCATAACACAGGCCACGCTTCAGTGCATGTCTCCGACGCTATTTGTACCAATACCTGACCATAACACTAGCCATCCTTCGGTTCATGTCTCCGACGTTATTTGCCACCAATACCTGTTCATAACACAGGCCATGCTTCAACATGTCTCCGACGTTATTTGCCACCAATACCTGTTCATAACACCAGCCACGCTTGGGTGCAGGTCTCCGACGCTATTTGCCACCAATACCTTTCATAACACCACCACCAATACCTGTTCATAACACAGCCACGCTTCAGTTCATGTCTCCGACGCTATTTGCCACCAATACCTGTTCATAACACTAGCCACGCTTCGGTGCAGGTCTCCGACGTTATTTGCCACCAATACCTGTTCATAACACCAGGCCACGCTTCAGTGCAGGTCTCCGACGCTATTTGCCACCAATACCTGCCCATAACACTAGCCATGCTTCGGTTCATGTCTCCGACGTTATTTGCCACCAATACCTGTTCATAACACAGGCCACGCTTCAATGCAGGTCTCCGACGCTATTTGCCACCAATACCTGTTCATAACACCAGCCATACTTCGGTACATGTCTCCGACGTTATTTGCCACCAATACCTGTTCATAACACCAGCCACGCTTCGGTTCATGTCTCCGACGTTATTTGCCACCAATACCTGTTCATAACACAGGCCACGCTTCAGTGCATGTCTCCGACGCTATTTGTACCAATACCTGCCCATAACACTAGCCATGCTTCGGTTCATGTCTCCGACGTTATTTGCCACCAATAGCTGCCCATAACACCAGCCATGCCTTCAATGTCTCCGACGTTATTTGCCACCAATACCTGTTCATAACACAGGACACGCTTCAATGCAGGTCTCCGACGCTATTTGCCACCAATACCTGTTCATAACACCAGCCACGCGTGGGTGCAGGTCTCCGACGTTATTTGCCACCAATACCTGTTCATAACACCAGCCACGCTTCGTTTCATGTCTCCGACGTTATTTGCCACCAATACCTGTTCATAACACCAGCCATGCTTCGGTACATGTCTCCGACGTTATTTGCCACCAATACCTGTTCATAACACTAGCTATGCTTCAGTACATGTCTCCGACGTTTTTTGCACCAATACTTGCCAATGTTTATAACACCAGCCACGCTTAGGTGCAGGTCTCCGACGGTACCTATCACCAGTACCTGCTCATAACACCAGCCATGATTCGGTACAGAAGGTCCAACTCTATCTGCCACCAATACCTGACCATAACACTAGCCATCCTTCGGTTCATGTCTCCGACGTTATTTGCCACCAATAACTGTTCATAACACAGGCCACGCTTCAGTGCATGTCTCCGACGCTATTTGCCACCAATACCTGTCCATAACACTAGCCATCCTTCGGTTCATGTCTCCGACGTATTTGCCACCAATACCTGTTCATAACACAGGCCACGCTTCAATGCAGGTCTCCGACGCTATTTGCCACCAATACCTGTTCATAACACCAGCCACGCTTCGGTGCATGTCTCCGACGTTATTTGCCACCAATACCTGTTCATAACACAGGCCACGCTTCAGTGCATGTCTCCGACGCTATTTGCCACCAATACCTGTTCATAACACTAGCCACGCTTCGGTTCATGTCTCCGACGTTTTTGCCACCAATACCTGTTCATAACACAAGCCACGCTTCAATGCAGGTCTCCGACGCTATTTGCCACCAATACCTGTTCATAACACCAGCCACGCTTCGGTGCAGGTCTCCGACGTTATTTGCCACCAATACCTGTTCATAACACCAGCCACGCTTCAGTGCATGTCTCCGACGCTATTTGCCACCAATACCTGTCCATAACACTAGCCATCCTTCGGTTCATGTCTCCGACGTTATTTGCCACCAATACCTGTTCATAACACAGGCCACGCTTCAAATCTCGACGTATTTGCCACCCTGTTCATAACACCAGCCACGCTTCGGTACATGTCTCCGACGTTATTTGCCACCAATACCTGTTCATAACACCAGCCATGCTTCGGTTCATGTCTCCGACGTTATTTGCCACCAATACCTGCTCATAACACTAGCCATGCTTCGGTTCATGTCTCCGACGCTATTTGCCACCAATACCTGTTCATAACACCAGCCATGCTTCGGTACATGTCTCCGACGCTATTTGCCACCAATACCTGTTCATAACACCAGCCACGCTTCGGTGCAGGTCTCCGACGGTATCTATCACCAGTACCTGCTCATAACACCAGCCACGATTCGGTACAGAAGGTCTCCTATCTGCCACCAATACCTGCCCATAACACTAGCCATCCTTCGGTTCATGTCTCCGACGTTATTTGCCACCAATACCTGTTCATAACACAGGCCACGCTTCAATGCAGGTCTCCGACGCTATTTGCCACCAATACCTGTTCATAACACCAGCCACGCTTCGGTACATGTCTCCGACGTTATTTGCCACCAATACCTGTTCATAACACCAGCCATGCTTCGGTGCATGTCTCCGACGCTATTTGCCACCAATACCTGTTCATAACACTAGCCATGCTTCGGTTCATTCTCCGACGTTATTTGCCACCAATACCTGTTCATAACACCAGCCATGCTTCGGTACATGTCTCCGACGTTATTTGCCACCAATACCTGTTCATAACACTAGCTATGCTTCAGTACATGTCTCGACGTTGTTTGCCACCAATACCTGTTCATAGCATCAGCCATGCTTCGGTACATGTCTCCGACGTTATTTGCCACCAATACCTGTTCATAACACAGGTCACGCTTCAGTGCATGTCTCCGACGCTATTTGCCACCAATACCTGTTCATAACACTAGCCACGCTTCGGTTCATGTCTCCGACGTTATTTGCCACCAATACCTGTGCCATAACACAAGCCACGCTTCAATGAGGTCTCCGACGCTATTTGCCACCAATACCTGTTCATAACACCAGCCACGCTTGGGTCAGGTCTCCGACGGTACCTATCACCAGTACCTGCTCATAACACCAGCCATGATTCGGTAGAAGGCAACTATCTGCACAATACCGCCATCGGTTCATGTCTCCGACGTTATTTGCCACCAATACCTGTTCATAACACCAGCCACGCTTCGGTGCATGTCTCCGACGTTATTTGCCACCAATACCTGTTCATAACACTAGGCCACGCTTCAGTGCATTTCTCCGACGCTATTTGCCACCAATACCTGTTCATAACACTAGCCATGCTTCGGTACATGTCTCCGACGCTATTTCCCACCAATACCTGTTCATAACACAGGCCACGCTTCAATGAAGGTCTCCGACGCTATTTGCCACCAATACCTGTTCATAACACCAGCCACGCTTCGGTGTAGGTCTCCGACGTTATTTGCCACCAATACCTGTTCATAACACAGGCCACGCTTCAGTGCATGTCTCCGACGCTATTTCTACCAATACCTGACCATAACACTAGCCATCCTTCGGTTCATGTCTCCGACGTTATTTGCCACCAATACCTGTTCATAACACAGGCCACGCTTCAATGCAGGTCTCCGACGCTATTTGCCACCAATACCTGTTCATAACACTAGCCACGCTTCGGTGCAGGTCTCCGACGTTATTTGCCACCAATACCTGTTCATAACACAGGCCACGCTTCAGTGCATGTCTCCGACGTATTTGCCACCAATACCTGCCCATGACACTAGCCATGCTTCGGTTCATGTCTCCGACGTTATTTGCCACCAATACCTGTTCATAACACAGGCCACGCTTCAATCTCCGACATTATTTGCCACCAATACCTGTTCATAACACAGGCCACGCTTCAGTGCATGTCTCCGACGCTATTTGTCACCAATACCTGTTCATAACACTAGTCATGCTTCAGTACATGTCTCCGACGCTATTTGTACCAATACCTGCCCATAACACTAGCCATCCTTCGGTTCATGTCTCCGACGTTATTTGCCACCAATAACTGTTCATAACACAGGCCACGCTTCAGTGCATGTCTCCGACGCTATTTGCCACCAATGCATGTTCATAACACCAGCCACGCTTGGGTGCAGGTCTCCGATGTTATTTGCCACCAATACCTGTTCATAACACAGGCCACGCTATTGACGCTATTTGCACCAATACCTGCTCATAACACCAGCCATGCTTCGGTTCATGTCTCCGACGTTATTTGCCACCAATACCTGCCCATAACACTAGCCATGCTTCGGTTCATGTCTCCGACGTTATTTGCCACCAATACCTGTTCATAACACAGGCCACGCTTCAATGCAGGTCTCCGACGCTATTTGCCACCAATACCTGTTCATAACACCAGCCACGCTTCGGTACATGTCTCCGACGTTATTTGCCACCAATACCTGTTCATAACACCAGCCACGCTTGGGTGCAGGTCTCCGACGTTATTTGCCACCAATACCTGTTCATAACACCGGCCATGCTTCGGTACATGTCTCCGACGCTATTTGCCACCAATACCTGTTCATAACACTAGCTATGCTTCAGTACATGTCTCCGACGTTATTTGCCACCAATACCTGTTCATAACACTAGCTATGCTTCAGTACATGTCTCCGACGTTCTTTCCACCAATACTTCCAATGTTCATAACACCAGCCACGCTTCGGTGCAGACGGTACCTATCACCAGTACCTCTCATAACACCAGCCACGATTCGGTACAGAAGGTCCAACTCTATCTGCCACCAATACCTGACCATAACACTAGCCATACTTCGGTTCATGTCTCCGACGTTATTTGCCACCAATAACTGTTCATAACACAGGCCACGCTTCAGTGCATGTCTCCGACGCTCTTTGCCACCAATACCTGTTCATAACACCAGCCACGCTTCGGTGCATGTCTCCGACGTTATTTGCCACCAATACCTGTTCATAACACAGGCCACGCTTCAATGCAGGTCTCCGACGCTATTTGCCACCAATACCTGTTCATAACACCAGCCATGCTTCGGTGCAGGTCTCCGACGTTATTTCCCACCAATACCTGTTCATAACACAGGCCACGCTTCAGTGCATGTCTCCGACGCTATTTGTACCAATACCTGACCATAACACTAGCCATCCTTCGGTTCATGTCTCCGACGTTATTTGCCACCAATACCTGTTCATAACACAGGCCACGCTTCAATGAAGGTCTCCGACGCTATTTGCCACCAATACCTGTTCATAACACCAGCCACGCTTCGGTAAATGTCTTCGACGTTATCTGCCACCAATACCTGCCCATAACACTAGCCATCCTTCGGTTCATGTCTCCGAAGTTATTTGCCACCAATACCTGCCCATAACACTAGTCATGTCTCGACGCTAAACTGTCTCCGACGTTCTTTGCCACCAATACTCCAATGTTCATAACACCAGCCACGCTTGGTTGCAGGTCTCCGACGCTACCTATCACCAGTACCTGCTCATAACACCAGCCATGATTCGGTACAGAAGGTCCAACTCTATCTGCCACCAATACCTGTCCATAACACTAGCCACGCTTCGGTTCATGTCTCCGACGTTATTTGCCACCAATACCTGTTCATAACACAGGCCACGCTTCAATGCATGTCTCCGACGCTATTTGCCACCAATACCTGTTCATAACACCAGCCACGCTTCGGTACATGTCTCCGACGCTATTTGCCACCAATACCTGTTCATAACACTAGCCATGCTTCGGTTCATGTCTCCGACGTTATTTGCCACCAATAGCTGCCCATGACACTAGTCATGCTTCAGCACATGTCTCCGAAGTTATTTGCCACCAATACCTGTTCATAACACCAGCCATGCTTTGGTACATGTCTCCGACGCTATTTGCCACCAATACCTGTTCATAACACTAGCTATGCTTCGGTACATGTCTCCGACGTTATTTGCCACCAATACCTGCCCATAACACTAGCCATCCTTCGGTTCATGTCTCCGACGTTATTTGCCACCAATACCTGTTCATAACACAGGCCACGCTTCAGTGCATTTCTCCGACGCTATTTGCCACCAATACCTGTTCATAACACTAGCCATGCTTCGGTACATGTCTCCGACGTTATTTGCCACCAATACCTGTTCATAACACAGGCCACGCTTCAGTGCATGTCTCCGACGCTATTTGTACCAATACCTGACCATAACACTAGCCATCCTTCGGTTCATGTCTCCGACGTTATTTGCCACCAATACCTGTTCATAACACAGGCCACGCTTCAATGCAGGTCTCCGACGCTATTTGCCACCAATACCTGTTCATAACACCAGCCACGCTTCGGTACATGTCTCCGACGTTATTTGCCACCAATACCTGTTCATAACACTAGCCACGCTTCGGTTCATGTCTCCGACGTTATTTGCCACCAATACCTGCTCATAACACCAGCCACGCTTCGGTTCATGTCTCCGACGTTATTTGCCACCAATACCTGTTCATAACACAGGCCACGCTTCAGTGCATGTCTCCGACGCTATTTGCCACCAATACCTGTTCATAACACTAGCCATGCTTCGGTACATGTCTCCGACGTTATTTGCCACCAATAGCTGCCCATGACACTAGTCATGCTTCAGCACATGTCTCCGACGTTATTTGCCACCAATACCTGTTCATAACACAGGCTACGCTTCAATGCAAGTCTCCGACGTTATTTGCCACCAATACCTGTTCATAACACCAGCCTCGCTTCGATTCATGTCTCCGACGTTATTTGCCACCAATACCTGTTCATAACACAGGCCACGCTTCAGTGCATGTCTCCGACGCTATTTGTACCAATACCTGCCCATAACACTAGCCATGCTTCGGTTCATGTCTCCGACGTTATTTGCCACCAATAGCTGCCCATGACACTAGTCATGCTTCGGTTCATGTCTCCGACGTTATTTGCCACCAATACCTGTTCATAACACAGGCCACGCTTCAGTGCATGTCTCCGACGCTATTTGCCACCAATACCTGTTCATAACACCAGCCACGCTTCGGTACAGGTCCCGACGTTATTTGCCACCAATACCTGTTCATAACACAGCCACGCTTCGGTCATGTCTCCGACGCTATTTGCCACCAATACCTGTTCATAACACCAGCCACGCTTCGGTACATGTCTCCGACGTTATTTGCCACCAATACCTGTTCATATATAACACCAGCCACGCTTGGTGCAGGTCTCCGATGTTATTTGCCACCAATACCTGTTCATAACAAAGGCCACGCTTCAGTGCATGTCTCCGACGCTATTTGTACCAATACCCCACCATAACACTAGCCATCCTTCGTTTCATGTCTCCGACGTTATTTGCCACCAATACCTGTTCATAACACAGGCCACGCTTCAATGCAGGTCTCCGACGCTATTTGCCACCAATACCTGCCTATAACACTAGCCATCCTTCGGTTCACGTCTTCGACATTATTTGGCACCAATGCCTGTTCATAACACCAGCCATGCTTCAATGCATCTCGAGGTAGCCACCAATACCTATTCATAACACCAGCCATGCTTCGGTACATGTCTCCGACGCTATTTGCCACCAATACCTGTTCATAACACCAGCCACGCTTCGGTGCAGGTCTCCGACGGTATCTATCACCAGTACCTGCTCATAACACCAGCCACGATTCGGTACAGAAGGTCCAACTCTATCTGCCACCAATACCTGACCATAACACTAGCCATCCTTCGGTTCATGTCTCCGACGTTATTTGCCACCAATAACTGTTCATAACACCAGCCACGCTTGGGTGCTGGTCTCCGATGTTATTTGCCACCAATACATGTTCATAACACCAGCCACGCTTGGGTGCAGGTCTCCGATGTTATTTGCCACCAATACCTGTTCATAACACAGGCTACGCTTCAATGCAAGTCTCCGACGTTATTTGCCACCAATACCTGCCCATAACACTAGCCATGCTTCGGTTCATGTCTGCGACGTTATTTGCCACCAATACCTGCCCATGCCACTAGCCATGCTTCGGTTCATGTCTCCGACATTATTTGCCACCAATACCTGTTGATAACGCAGGCCACGCTTCAGTTAATGTCTCCGACGCTATTTGCCACCAATACCTGTTCATAACACTAGCCATGCTTCAGTACATGTCTCCGACGTTCTTTGCCACCAATACTTGCCAATGTTCATAACACCAGCCACGCTTGGGTACAGGTCTCCGACGCTACCTATCACCAGTACCTGCTCATAACACCAGCCATGATTCCGTGCAGAAGGTCCAACTCTATCTGCCACCAATACCTGCCCATAACACTAGCCATCCTTCGGTTCATGTCTCCGACGTTATTTGCCAGCAATACCTGTTCATAACACAGGCCACGCTTCAATGCAGGTCTCCGATGCTATTTGCCACCAATACCTATTCATAACACCAGCCACGCTTCGATACATGTCTCCGACGCTATTTACCACCAATACCTGTTCATAAGACCAGCCACGCTTCGGTGCAGGTCTCCGACGGTACCTATCACCAGTACCTGCTCATAACACCAGCCACGATTCGGTACAGAAGGTACAACTCTATCTGCCACCAATATCTGACCATAACACTAGCCATCCTTCGGTTCATGTCTCCGACGTTCTTTGCCACCAATAACTGTTCATAACACCAGCCACGCTTGGGTGCAGGTCTCCGATGTTATTTGCCACCAATACCTGTTCATAACACCAGCCACGCATGGATGCAGGTATCCGATGTTATTTGCCACCAATACCTGTTCATAACACAGGCCACGCTTCAATGCAAGTCTCCGACGCTATTTGCCACCAATACCTGCCCATAACACTAGCTATGCTTCAGTACATGTCTCCGAAGTTATTTAACACCAATACCTGTTCATAACACCAGCCAGCTTCGTTTCATGTCTCCGACGTTATTTGCCACCAATACCTGTTCATAACACTGGCCATGCTTCGGTACATGTCTCCCACGCTTTTTGCCACCAATACCTATTCATAACACCAGCCACGCTTCGTTTCATGTCTCCGACTTTTTTGCCACCAATACCTGCCCATAACACCAGCCACGCTTCGTTTCATGTCCCGACGTTATTTCCCGCCAATACCTG